>APFE031298975.1:0-44483 GCA_000404065.3 Pinus taeda | reverse complement strand
AGGTTTCCCCCTCGAAGAGGCTGAATTCTAAGGCGTTGAACTATCTTTTCTATCTTTTCTTGAGCTAGTTTCATAACAGGTATCTAGGTTGACCCTGCAAAAATAGAAATTATTTTGAGTCTTCTTGTACCCAAAACTCAAAGGGAAGTGAGAGGTTTTCTAGTACATGTGGGCTACTATAGGAGATTCATTGAAAATTTCTCAAGGATAGCTACCCCCCTGTTCCGACTTTTGGCTAAGGATAGTGAGTTTTCTTGGTCCACATCTTGCCAACATTCCTTTAAGACGTTGAAGGAAAAACTAGTTCAGGCACTAGTTTTGAGAGGACCAAACTGGTCCCTACCATTTCATATTTCCTCTGATGCCTCAGATACTACTATTGGTGTAGCTTTAGGACAAGAAGAGGAAAAAAAATCCTATGCTATTTACTTCATTGGTAAAAACTTGTCACTGGCTAAACTAAATTATACGGTTACTGAGAAAGAGTTTTTAGATGTAATTTTTTCCATTAATAAATTCATACATTACATTACATGATATGAAGTCTTTGTGCATACTGACCATTCCACGATAAAATATTTAATTAATAAACCACTAACTAGTGGTAGAGTGACTAGATGGCTATTATTGTTGCACAAATTTAACATTACTATTGTTGATAGACCAGGAAGATATAATGTAGTTGCAGATTATATTTCAAGATTAAATAATCATGTGAAGCAATTCCTATTGATGATGATTTTCCTAATGAACATCTTTTTGTTGTGTCAACAGAATGCTCGTGGTTCACTGACATAGCTAACTATTTAGTCACTAGAAAAACACCACCTCACTTATCCTCTCGTGAAAAGTTGAGTATTATACAAAAAAGTGTTGCATATTCTTGGATTCAAGGAGACCTCTTTTACACTGGACCAGATCTTACTATCTATAAATGTGTAAGAGAGGAGGAAGTGTTTGATATCTTAAAATCTTCCCATGACGAACGTTGTGGAGGTCACTTCGCTAATAAGCAATTTACATACAAAGTGTTACAAGATGGTTATTTTTGGCCCTCATTTTTTAAGGACGCCAAACAATATGTCAAGCGATGTGATAACTATTAGTGGATTGGCCAACCTAATCAAACCAATGAAATTCCTTTATTTCCTTAGGTTATGATTGAGCCTTTTGGAAATGGGCCATTGAATTTGTAAGACCAATAAATCCAACATCATTAAATAAAAATCATATTTTCGTTTGTACAGATTTTGTTACAAAATGGGTAGAAGCTAAAGTTGTTTCTTTCACTACTAAAAAATTTGTTGTTGATTTTCTTTTTACTGAGATCTCTACTATATTTGGTGTGCCTAGAGAAATTTTTTTTGACAATGGACCACATTTTATTTCTAATCTGGTACAGGGTGTGATGGAGCAATACAAAATATGGCACAGGAAATCTACATTGTATCACCCATAAGCAAATGGTCAAGTGGAGTGATTGATTCCATCCTCGCAAAGACAGTAAATATCCATAGAAAGGATTGGGCTGACAAATTACCAAAAGCCTTTTGGGCATACCAAACCACTTGGAGGAATAGCATGGGACACACACCATATGAGCTAGTGTACATGAAACAAGTCCTCTTGCCAATAGAATTCTAGATCAAGACTTTCAAGGCTGAAGTCCAATTGGGGCTAGATCTCTCTAAATCACAACAATAGCTTCTTTTATAGTTGAATGAATTAGATGAATTTCAGAGGGGTGTTGTTCAGGAGAATATATTGGTTCAACAACAGCACAATAAATGGCATGACAAGTCTACCTGGAAGAAGCAGTTCCAACCAGGTGATTGGGTACTCCTTTACGATTCTAGATTTAAATATTTTAAAGGGAAATTCCATACACGTTGGATGGGACCTTATGAGGTGGTAAAAATGTTTGAGAATGGAGTGGCAGAAATTAAAACTATTAATGGATGGAATTCTGTGCCCTTAGTAAATGGGCATAGATTGAAGGTGTATTTCCACCCCCTTACTAAAGAATATTTTATGCAGCAAGTCCAACAACAATCTGAAAAGGAGTTGGTAGGTGGAAAAACCAACTTGTTGAAGATTTGATTCTTTCTTTTCTTCATATAATAAAATAAAAAATAAAAAATAAAATAAAATAAAAAGAGAAAAAAATGGCAAAAATATAAAATTAAATTTAAAAAAAATCTTGTAATTATGAAAATCAATTGACTAACATGATTGTAGAAGGATCAACCTAAAATCCAACATGTTGGGAGGAAGATCAAAATTTCAATAAAAAGGGAATGTTACTTGATTTTTGGATATGCTGGTTGTCACCAAGAAGAAGCAAGTTCAAGGAACCCAACCCTTACCCATGTTTAGGGTAACTAGCATGGAATTTTTTTTCCAAGTAAGCGCTTGATTCCCGTCGCATTTAATTTTTCTGGCACCCGTGTAGGAAGATCTTGAAGATAAAAATTTTCCTTCCTTATATTTTCTCGTTTCGTAATTCCCTCTATTTTTCTTTTCTTAATCCCATAATGAATTGCACTCCTTTTTCTTCTAAAAAGTTATCCCAATCCGATTTCGTAAAATCCCTCTTTTCCCCCTTGAATTTTTTTCCACATCCCATTTTCGTTTATCCCCCTTGGTAGTACTATACTTGGAATCCCTATTATGATATTCCTACCCATTCTGAAAATTACCCCTTCCCACTTCTTTGTTCCCTCATGAAACGACTGCAAGATCTGATGCAGTCAAATCAGAAGGCATGCTCATGAACCACCAAAGAATGGAAAATAAAACTTCTCTTGTATATTCAGGCAAAGGTTTTTAGTCCAACCAAAGAACTGAGTTCAATCAGAATTTTTATCCCCTTTTTCTTCGATGCCATAGAAATCCCTAGTGTAGGAACATGCATGATCGGTGCAGGTAGGTTCAGTGCAAGCATGTTGCAGTGCAAGCATGTTGTAGCGCAATCTAGTTCAGTGCAAGAACGTTGCAGTGCAAGTGGGTTCAGTCTAAGCACGATTCATGCAAGTAGGCGGTCGACTGTGACAACACAGTGCAAAAATGGTTAACGCAGTATAGGAGCACTTGATGCGGAACGCTTGATGAAATTTACTTTTTATTTCTGCAGATGAATGACTACCACGGTGATAGATCATAGCATTGTATTATTTAAATTTTGGTTAAGAATTTTATTTATCATTTACTACTTTAGGGAGAAATCATTTGAAGTGCAAGGTATTTTAGGTTCTGAGGTCTAATATTTTTAATGAGTACCAAAGTACACCTTATGTAAATTATGAGGCAAACGGGGTTAGTACATATCTACCCGAAATCCCACACTTACCTCTGTTTAAAAAGATCCTCCATCACTTGTTCATAATAGCCTTACCACATAATCCTATCCACTATAATCATTACATTGCTACTGTAAAAAATTTAGCGCCCTCCAATTATCATTGTTTGCCCGTACTAGACCGATACATGTGTGCATCCATCCTAAAGGGGTGATTTTAATGATTGAATTTGATTGGATGGAAGGGATCAACAAGACGATGGAACAGCTAGGTCTCCATCATAAAATTCTCAGTAGCTCCTTTTCACTCTACAGTCTGAAAACCTTCCTAAGGTTGTGACAAAGAATTGAGGTGGATTCAAACAAATATGGTGCCCACGAGTCATGAACCATCATCTGTCAAGGATATAAAACAAACAGGTGAATATCAAAGTAGTCTTGCACTATTGCAAGAATCAGGATTTCTCCCATTTTTGTAGAAATTCGATTGTTCGATACGGCCGTGGCTCTGGAATTTGCAAAGACATTCGAGCAAGGTTGAGCTAAGGTAGGATCACTAGAATTTGAGGTCACAGAAGAATCTATAGAGCGAGCTATAGGCTTGCCAACCACAGGGGAAAAATGGTTCAAAAAGGAGAGGATTGAGAAGAAAAGATGGCATCGATTTGTCATCGACCAGAAGCTCAAAGTCGACTCGAAGAAAGGGCTTCCGCAGAGTGCCATGCTTGGAAAATGGTGATACCTCCTATACATATTACAGAAGTTTCTGACTTGTGAGGGATGTTACACATTAACGTTCGTGTACCATATCCAGTGGTTGTTGCATTTTGAATCAGGGAAACGCATCAATCTCCCTTATTACCTACTCTGAACTTTAGAGAAAATGGTGAAAGGAGTGTAGAATGGGGGTGCGAGCCGAGTTGCAGATAAAGTATACCATGATGGGCTCATTGCAATCCTGGTTAAGAAAGAACTGGAGGCTAAGGAAATAATCTAGGAGGCATTCTTGAAAGAATTTCAGGAAAGAAGTGCAGGGGAGTCAACTAGAAGGAGTGCAAGAAAGAAGAGAAAAGCCAAGGCTCTATGCCCTGCCAAGGCAAAAAGCAAGGAAAAATGGGTGTAAGAAGAGGAGAAACCTATTGAAGAAACACCATCCTCAACAAAAAGAATAACGACTGGGACCTCGATGAAGAAAAGGACCGTCTCTTCAAGGATAAGTCGCACATAGTCGAGCTCCCCAATTTTGATTGACGAGTCACCCCAGACTTCACCTGGAGATCACAACCTCTTGATTCTTGTGGATGCAGTAGCACATACTATGGTGAATGAAGAAAATGCAGAGGAGGATGACGTACCCCTTTCGGCCTTCCTTCATAAGTTGAAGAAGAAAAGAATGACGTTACGTGCAAGTAGAGACTTGGAAGAGGGTCAGGTAGATGATGAGGCACAACACATAGAAACCCTTGACAATTTTGATGTATAAGGTACTGAAGCCCCTAATGAGGTGAATGAACAGAGTACTGAAATACCTGATGAATTGAATGAACAGGGTACTGAAACCCCTGACAAGCTGAATGAACAGGTACTGAAGCCCCTACTGAGTTGGATGTATAGGGTATTGAAACCCTTGATGAGTTAGATGCGTAGGGGGCTGAAACCCTCGGTGACATGGAAGACATTGGCACAAAAACCCTTGGTGATATTATGATGTAGACACTAGATGTCCAAGATAACGTTGATCTTGGCAATGATGGTAAATTTTTTGAATCGGTTGCAGCAAAAGTGCTTACACCAGATGAGCTGGAAATAGAGACCTCTATCCTTTATTTGAATAACCAGATAGTAGAGCTCGAACAACAAATTCACGACTTGGAGGCATTAAACCAGGTCATGAAGGAGCAGGCCTGGCAAAAGCGAGGCAAGATAGAGTTGGAAAAAGAATTCAAAGAACATAAACGATAAGTGAAGGTATGGGAGTTTTGAGCTTCTAAATGCTACAAGAACCTCAAGAAGGTGACCAAACAACTTAAGAAAGCCTAAGGTAAGAAGGCGAAGGTAGTGAAGGTAGGGATCAATATCCAAGTGCAGGATTGAAAGATGGCTCCCTATGTTGAATATTTTTACAGCAGGTAAAGGTTGTGTGAGGACACAAAACAGATAGGGATGGGAGGATGTTGGTAGGCCAAAATGTCCTATTTTTACCCCCTTCCTATTACAAAAACACGACCATTAACCTCTATTTATCTCCAAAAACTCCTCATTCCTGCACTAGTCCAAGAATATTGTCTATTCCTACATAAACTTCATATTTCATGTTTAAGGTTTATTAGGTGCTTAATTAATCATTTTAGATATATTTTGTGCCTTTAATATTTATTGTAACATATTTATCCTCCTAAAGTATTTGATAAGCTAAAGTATTAATCATTATACTAGCTTGATCTAGTGCAGGTAGATTCCTGCACCACCGACAACTATCTGTTCTGTGATCTCCATGTTAGAGCCGGTCTTATCAGTCTTCCGTCAGAGATCAAAACTCTTTTTGCATTTCATTTTTAGGTGTCTCGCTCCATCCACTCAGCTACATTCCACTAGGGGCATGCCATAATCTGCCGGAAAGGTCTTGTCAGTCCTTTCCCCTCATGTCTGGCACATGTTGGCTTAGGTCTTTTCATCAATGTTCACTAAAGTCCATGACAGTCAATGTTTGATCTTTTAATGGACAAGAGTCATTTTCAGTCATTAGGTCTAGGGATCAGATAAATTGGTCTTCAAACATGTCCAATAAAGCCATGCAAGTTGGAGGGAGACCCTTACAAAGTTGTGATTTAAAGATTTTCATCGTCATGTTGACAGATTACAACTGTTCTTCAAAACTCTGTTTTGAAGAAAAGTCAAACAGTGTGTCATTTGTGATAATTTTCAAAAATGTTTCTGGTTGATCTCTTCAGGCACAATCATGGTTTCCTTGGCCAAATGCCATGTCATCAACCCCTGCAAAAAAGTGCCAAAAATTTCATCATTTTAGCTAAAGATTCAAAGGGAAAAGTGAAATACAGAGTTGCATTAAATTAGGGAAAAAGTGCCAAAACAAAACATTAGCAAAGTGGGTTTTGAAGAAACAAAATTCAAACCCATGACTCCAAATGCCTTTATATAGAGTTCCCACAAGAAACAAAGTCATTTTGCACACCAAGGATAGAGAGAAACATTGTAAAGTGATTGTGAGAAGAAAGCACGCGTTTTAGGTGAGTTTGGAGGAGTTGTCATAGGCGCGGCGCACAGACAGAGGAGCGTGGCGCATAGACAGAGGAGCGCAGCACACATAGGGAGCGCAGCGCACTGGGCACTACCACGCAGTGTTAAATTAACATAGGCACGGTGCACAGGCAGAAGGGCGTGGCACACACCCACAAAGGCCCGGTTTTGTTCCAAATTTGCAACAAATCGCCTTGAAACCCTTGAAATTTCCACGTAGGGTCTACATCTCGGTTGCTCATATGTTTTTGTGAACATGATGGTGGTTTATGGCCATGTATAGTCACAATAAAAATGCCTAAAGCCTACCACTTGAAATCATCAAAGCCATTGCTCTTAGGGTTGCAAATTTGTTGTGTTGAGACCAAGGTTCCTCCTCCCTTTCACCTCTCATTTTTCCCCTTATTTCCATTGTTCCCTTCCCCCTTATCCCATTTTTCCCTATTTTCCTTACCCTAAAACATTACTAAACCCCTAGTCCCTATCCCCTCCACTCATTTGTCAAACATAAAACCCCAAAATCCTACCTTATAAAATCCCCAAACCCTCCTACATGTCCCTAAATAAAATTTCCTCCCATAACCCCTAATCCCATCATATTATTCCCCTTCCTAACACTCCCTTTTGCATCATTCCCCTTGGTGGCAGAGTTCACAACAACACATAGTTGCATACATCATCAAAGGGCCATCCAAGCATAGTCCATATACAACCGTCATGGCATCTGAGCATTCATCGGAGTATGAGGTGGAAACCCAAAGTGATTCATCCTCAGAAGAACAGGCTCCCCGGAGACATCATAAAGGTGGCAAACATGTTAGGGATGAGCCAACCACCCTCACAGAATTACAAGCCTTCCCTTTTGCTATGTCATGTTTCTAGCATCTATCATGTTTTGAGTTTTGTCAAAGGGTGGCTAATGTTCGAGTTCATCATGAGTTGGCCCGTCTTTTTGTGCTTCACTTACATGGAGATCATGCTATCTTAGCCGGGGTCACCCTTCACACTACACACCTGAAATTGTCTCATAGCAACCGCATACCGAACGTTGGAGAACCATGGCACAGAAATAGAAGGTTTGATCGGCAGCATTATGAGCCTTACATTAAGGCCAGTTTCTTGAGGCAACTCCAAAGAGTCTTTCCATTCCGATATTTGAAAGATGAATATGCTCCACTCATGAAGTTGATCATGAAATATTTCAGCTGTGAGGGGAGGTTCTCTTGTTTATATGCCTATCACATCAGGTTACTCATGCACTTTACCAAGGTACAGATGATGAACAGCCCATATTTCATTTGTAGAAACATAGAGAGGATGAACACCTTCATGCAGCACAACACCCCTCAGCAACAACTTAACAGTGTGTATCATCAACTGGGATTGCAGGGAATTACTTGGGATGATTTCATCTCCCGTGACCTCTTCAGCACTTCATAGGTATTATCAGAGGTTGAACATGAGATAAGTGGTCCTTCTCATCAGTATGAGTGCCATGAGACCACTACTATGCCAGTATTCATCACCTATCAAAGAGGCAGTAGACATTTGTTTGTAGCAGCAAAGCGAGTGTTATCTCCACCCGGGGTGGAAGGGGCCTCACTTCTTACATCGACAACACAGGTATAGGACAGGGGCAGGAAGCCTATACATGATGAGGGGCCATCAGGTGAACAAGAGGCCAACTTCATCCTCATTCATGATGATGATATAGATGTGGAGAGTGCCAAACTTAAGAGGACCATCCAGGAGCAACAAACGAAGATCCAAGCCTTGTTTCTCAATTTGGAGAGGGCTAAGTGGATTATCAAGTATTTGGAGTAGAGGATTAAACAACTCAAAGACCAGCATGAGATCATGGAGCTGCAAAATGTCCACGAGAATCGCCAAGCTACCCAACATAGGAGAATTGAGCTCACTCCATTAGAGCAAGAGATTTGACCGAGAGTCTTGGCTCGAGCATATCAACATCCACCTTGAGAGACTGCTAGAGAAGGCTAAAAAGGACAAAACCATATTGAGGTGGATGGTTTATCACTACAGGGCACAGAACATGACTTCATAGCCTCGGATAAGGAGTTTGAAGGCGAAATTGAGGAAAGCGACAAAAAGACAAAAGAGGCAAAAAGAGCAATATCAGCTCCTAATCTTGGTTGAAGCCTCTGTGGCCCAGCATAGCACTTCATAGAGGAGCTCCAGCCCAAATTTCAAAAAATTTGGCGCAATTTTGGTCATTTGACAAATTTTTATGCACAAAACAGGGTTTTTCTCCCTCTGCGTCGCGCCACTGGCGCGACCCTTATGATAGGGAGCTCCAAATCAAGAAACGTTTGCATTTTTGGATTCAACATGAAAAATCATGACTTTTGGTGCATGGAAAAGAAGTTTGGGCAAGTTCTGAGTCCCCAGGAGGTCAAAAACACTCAAAAAATGACCTCTCTGCCCTATTTTGACACACAGGAAGTAGTGTTGGGAGATTGAAGTTTTGGAGGGGCAAATGAGCACAAAATTTAGAAATTCCACTTGGGTTGTAAAGTAGATAGGCAAGGCTTTCGAAAAAGCAGACTTGAACACAATTTGGACTCTAGAAGGTACCTCAAAATCACCTCCAAAGTGGCGTAGTGCACAAAGACCCAAAGGCCAAAATCACTTCCGCTCGGCGACATTTCGATTCGCAAATTTCTCGAAGTGGGCCCACTCATTTACACTACACTTTTCTCAGCACCTAAGGCAAAGTTTAAAAAGTATTTTCACTAAAGGTTGGCTTCTATCCAAGTGGAAAAGGAAGGCGAGCAGTCACCCAAGCAATTTGTCATTTTTGTAGCGCTACACCTGTCACTAATGGTTGGCTTTCCATTTCCAGTTTGTAATGATTTTAAAAACTCCTCAACTGTGGGTCATTCCATTTCCCAATGGCATAGTCTATTTATTGTATGTAAAACCATTTGCAAAGGGTTTGTTGTAATTTCTGGGAGACTGTGGGAGAGAAACTCAGTTCTTCATTGTATATTTTGACAGAGAATTAATGAAAGGCAACGACTCTGGTTCATGAGATTCATGTGGTGTGAGTGTAGCAAATTTGTTCTCTTTATGTTTCATATGTATTTTTTTATGTTTCACCGTTCATTCATATTCATTTCCAGTGAGATTTTCTAAGTAAGATAAGCTAGAATTCATGTTTATTTCTCTGCCTGTGGGAAAGTTTCACGTTATGTGTTCCTCTTCTGTTGAAAAGGATTCATGTGTTTATGCCCTTTTCACCCTCCTAAACAATCTTTCCATTCCACATTTTTTCAAATTTAATTGCTAGAATTTCCGTCTGTCTTGCCTCACGAAGTAATCTATGCCTTTGTTTTAAATTCTCTGCTCATACTGTTCGTTGGTCCCATATATCCCAGAAACTCAGTCATTAATAAAAAATCACTTCTTGTTTCCATATTTATTTACCTAGCCTAAAATCAATATTCATTGTAAGTCACCTCAGACCGTATCGTTTATTTATTCACTGAGTCTGACACGGAGAGAGTGCTCTCCTGTTCTGGTAGGGCTAGCTAGAAAACTGAGCGTGGTTTGTGGTTACCCTAAATTTTGCCTTCCTTCAGCCTAAGGCAGATTTAGGCACTAACATAGTGGTGACTCCACTGGGGAAAAATGGTTTACTTGAAGATTGTTTTTCCCCAGTACATCTATCAAGGTCAGATCTGATGGTTGATGGTGAACAACAATCAAACATAAGAAGACGGTTGAAATCATTCACCTGGCGACTCCTTTCACTGAAGAATCCAGCAACCGGTGCTTCATGGTGACTCCACTGCAGAGGGATCAGTAGCTTTGAGATTTTTTAAAATGGAGCGAATTGCAAGAAGATACACTCCCATGAGCCGAGATCACATCCCAAGTTTTCCGAATAAAATGCCCAGGGTAGATTGGTCAAGGAATCTGCCTACGTTTAAAGATGATGGTAAGAAGGACGCTGCCTTACATCTAGTTCGATTTCACATGCATATTCGCAAGTTGAAGGTTGATTTTCCTGAAGATTTCTTAATGAAGATATTCCTGGCCACTCTAGAAGGTGAAGCCCAATCTTGGTATGAAAGTTTGCCACTTGCTTGTATTTACTGTTTAAAGGATTTTCATGCCATGTTCATTGAAAGATATAAAGACTCTTATCCATCATTAAATCTAGTTCAGGACTGTTGCAAACATGCTTCTATTTTTATTGAAAGCCTTGAAAAATACTATGAGGATGATAATTTTATGGATGATGAGATCATGGAAGCCTTGTACAAAAATACATTTCAGCAACATGAAGAGAAACTAGAGGAGTCCCATCAAGATGCTCAGGAAACTTTGCAGCAAAATCAAGATCTTTGTACAGTGGAAAATGAAGGAATTTTGCATCTTGACAGTCAACAGGAATTACATGAAATAGATCAGTAGGTTGAAGACGTCCATATGGCTGAAAGTGATGAAAGAAAAATTGTCATTTCGGATCTGTCCATAGAAGAAGACAGCGTGCAGAGAAATCAAGTTTCAAATTCAGAATGTGATAATGTTAAGACAACCATTTCAGATGTAGATTCAAATTGTGATGACCAAGAAAACCTTGTACTAAGTCCCATGAAAGAGAACTCTGCTACTGAAATCATCTGGGATGAAGAAGACAGATTTTTGGATCCAAATGTTCTCATGTCATCAGAACACAGTCTTCATGAAGAGGTAATCCAGTCAGCTCATGAACAACAAGATGAGATCTTTGCTCAAGCAAGTGAAAAAGTTCCTCTGAATGAATTTATGGTAGATGATAGAAATGTTAGTGTTAGGTTTCAAAAAACATCTGAAGTGGCTTTTATCATGATTGATGAATGTGATGAATGTAATGAGAATCTGGCTATCATATCGTATGAAGATGACCTACCATATATTCAAACTTCAGAAGATTAGACCATCCAGGTGTCCCTTTCAGATTCGTCTTCATATGTCTCATGTTTTGAAATGTTCTTTGAAGAGGAAATCTGCTTGTCTATTTGTTCAAAATTTTTTGAAGACCAGAAACATACTCTTATTTATGAAGAAAGAACAGAATCAAGAGAAAAAGATACCTTGTTTTTCCAGCAAGAGGTCAATCTTTATGTTTTTCAGGATTCAATGGCAGATTTGTTGCAGTCAGTAGTGAAGGTGATTATTGCAGTATTCAGTGATGAAGGAGATCATGGTAAATTATTTTTTCGGATGCCCAGTTACTATTATCTATTGTTGACCAGAAGATTTGATCAGGAGAATCAATCTAGGAGGCATCTACTTGATTGGTTACATTGGAAGACACATTACACATGATTGTACACATTGCATTAGTATGCAGGTGGCTGCCATCATGATTTGAAACCCTCGAATCTTGATGGACTGCTGCCATTGAATAAGTTTTGTCAGTTCTTGTTTTAGTTAAGTCAGTCATGAGTCATTTTCTTTAGCATTGAGTCAGTTTTTTCAGTCATGTTGGTTTCATAATTAAGTAGGTTTAAGTCAAGTTTCAGTCAATAAATGCATCGAAGTTTTGTGTTGTTTGTCAAAATAATGACTCCATAGCCCAATGGACGAAGGCACTGTCTAGCTCTTCCAATGATCTGTTGTTCTTGACAACTCCAAGGAGCTATCATCCCCCATTGGAGCCAATGTTAGATTCGGTCTTGTCAGTCCTCCGTCAGAGATCAAAACTCTTTCTGCATTTCATTTTTAGGTGTCTAACTCCATCCACTCAGCTGCATTCCGCTAGGGGCATGCCATAATCTGACGAAAAGGTCTTGTCAGTCATTTCCCCTCATGTCTGGCACCTGCTGGCTTAGGTCTTTTTATCAATGTTCACTAAAGTCCATGACAGTCAATGTTTGATATTTTAATGGACAAGAGTCATTTTCAGTCATTAGGTCTAGGGATCAGATAAATTGGTCTTCAAACATGTCCAATAAATCCATGCAGGCCAAAGGGAGACCCTTACAAAGTTGTGATTTAAAGATTTTCATCGTCCTGTTGACATATTACGACTGTTCTTCAAAATTTTGTTTTGAAGAAAAGTCAAACAGCGTGTCATTTGTGATAATTTTCAAAAAAAATTCCAGTTGATCTCTTCAGGAGCAGTCATGGTTTCCTTGGCCAAATTCCATGTCAACAACCCCTGCAAAAAAGTGCCAAAAAATTCATCATTTTAGCTAAAAATTCAAAGGGAAAAGTGAAATACAGAGTTGAATTAAATCAGGGAAAAGTGCCAAAACAAAACATTAGCAAAGTGGGTTTTGAAGAAACAAAATTCAAACCCATGACTCCAAATGCCTTTATATAGAGTTCCCACAAGAAACAAAGTCATTTTGCACACCAAGGATAGAGAGAAACATTGCAAAGTGATTGTGAGAAGCAAGCACGCGTTTTAGGTGAGTTTGGAGGAGTTATCACAGGCGCGGCGCACAGACAGAGGAGCGTGGCGCATAGACAGAGGAGCGCAGCACACATAGGGAGTGTGGCGCACTGGGCACTACCACGCAGTGTTAAATTAACATAGGCACGGTGCACAAGCAGAAGGGTGCAGCACACACCCACAAAGTCCCGGTTTTGTTCCAAATTTGCAACAAATCGCCTTGAAACCCTTGAAATTGCTAGGTAGGGTCTACATCTCGGTTGCTCATATGTTTTTGTGAACATGATGGTGGTTTGTGGCCGTGTATAGTCACAATAAAAATGCCTAAAGCCTACCACTTGAAATCATCAACGCCATTGCTCTTAGGGTTGCAAATTTGTTGTGTTGAGACCAAGGTTCCTCCTCCCTTTCACCTCTAATTTTTCCCCTTATTTCCATTGTTCCCCTCCCCCTTATCCCATTTTTCCCTATTTTCCTTACCCTAAAACATTACTAAAACCCTAGTCCGTATCCCCTCCACTCATTTGTCAAACATAAAACCCCAAAATCCTACCTTATAAAATCCCCAAACCCTCCTACATGTCCCTAAAAAAAATTTCCTCCCATAACCCCTAATCCCATCATATTATTCCCCTTCCTAACACTCCCTTTTGCATCATTCCCCTTGGTGGCAGAGTTCACAACAACACATAGTTGCATACATCATCAAAGGGCCATCCAAGCATAGTCCATATACAATAGTCATGGCATCTGAGAATTCATCGGAGTATGAGGTGGAAACCCAAAGTGATTCATCCTCAGAAGAACAGGCTCCCCGGAGACATCATAAAGGTGGCAAACATGTTAGGGATGAGCCAACCACCCTCACAGAATTGCAAGCCTGCCCTCTTGCTATGTCATGTTTCCAGCATCTATCATGTTTTGAGTTTTGTCAAAGGGTGGCTAATGTTCGAGCTCATCATGAGTTGGCCCATCTTTTTGTGCTTCACTTACATGGAGATCATGCCATCTTAGCCGGGGTCACCTTCACACTGACACCTGAAACTGTCTCATTAGCAACTAGAATATCGAACGTTGGAGAACCATGGCACAAGAAACAAAAGGTTGATTGGCAGCATTATGAGCCTTACAGTAAGGCCAGTTTCTTGAGGCAACTCAAAAGAGTCTTTCCATTCCGATATTTGAAAGATGAATATGCTCCACTCATGAAGTTGATCATGAAATATTTCAGCTGTGAGGGGAGGTTCTCTCATTTATATGCCTATCACATCAGATTTCTCATCCACTTTATAGGGTACAGATGATGAACATCCCATATTTCATTTGCAGGAACATAGAGAGGATGAACACATTCATGCAGCACAAGACCCCTCAGCAGCAACTTAACAATGTGTATCATTTTTCTCTGATTAAGATTTTGGTGGTTCATCAACTGCGATTGCAATGCATTACTTGGGATGATTTCATCTCTCGTGACCTCTTCAACACTTCACAGATATTATCAAAGGTTGAACATGAGATAGGTGGTCCTTCTCATCAGTATGAGCACCATGAGACTACCACTATGCTAGTATTCATCACCTATCAAAGAGGCAGTAGACATTTGTTTGCAGCAGCAAAGAGAGTGTTATCTCCACCCGGGGTGGAAGGGGCCTTTCTTTCGACATCAGCAACATAGGTACAGGAGAGGGGCAAGAAGCCCATGCATGACGAGGGGCCATCAGGTGAACAAGAGGCCGACTTCATCCTCATTCATGATTATGATACAGATGTGGAGAGTGCCAAACTTAGGAGGACCATCAAGGAGCGGCAAACGAATATCCAAGCCTTGTCTCTCAATTTGAAGAGGGCTAAGTGGATTATCAGGTATTTGGAGCAGAGGAACAAACGGCTCCAAGACCAGCATGAGATCATGGAGCTGCAAAACATCCACAAGAATTGCCAAGCTGCGCAACATAGGAGGATTGAGCTCACTCCATTAGAGCAAAAGATTAACAATGACTGAGAGTCTTGGCTCGAGTGTATCAACATCCACCTTGAGAGACTGCTAGAGAAGGCTAACAATGAAAAAACCATATTGAGGTGGATGGTTTATCACTACACGGCACAGAACGTGATTTCAAAGGCTCGGATAAGGAGTTTGAAGGCGAAATTGAGGAAAGTGACAATAAGACAAAAGAGGCAAAAAGAGAACGATCGGCTCTGAATCTTAGCTGAAACCTCTATGGCCCAGCATAGCACTTCGTAGAGGAGCTCCAGCCCAAATTTCAAAAAATTTGGGGCAATTTTGGTCATTTGACAAATTTTTGTGCACAAAACAGGGTTTTTCTCCCTCTACGCCGCGCCACTGGCGCGACGCTTATGATAGGGAGCTCCAAATCAAGAAAGGTTTGCATTTTTGGATTCATCATGAAATCTCATGACTATTGGTGCATGGCCAAGAAATTTGGGCGAGTTTTGAGTCCCTAGGAGGTCAAAAACACTAAAAAAATGACCTCTCTGCCCCTATTTTGATACACAGGAAGCAGTCTTGGGAGATTGATGTTTTGGAGGGGCAAATGAGCACCAAATTCAGAAATTCCACTTGGGTTAGAAAGTAGACAGGAAAGTATTTCTAACAAGAACATTTGGGCACAATTTGGACTCTAGCAGGTACCTCAAAATATAGCGCGGCACACAGAGACCCAAAGGCCAAAATCACTTCCGCTCCGAAACATTTTGATTCGCAACTTTCTCCAAGTGGGCCCGCTCATTTACACTACACTTTTCTCGGCACCTAAGGCAAAGTTTAAAAAGTATTTTCACTAAAGGTTGGCTTCTATCCAAGTGGAAAAGGAGGGCGAGCAGTCACCCAAGCAATTTGTCATTTTTGTAGCACTGCACCTGTCACTAATGGTTGGCTTTCCATTTCCAGTTTGTAATGATTTGAAAAACTCCCCAACTGTGGGTCGTTCCATTTCCCAATGGCATAGTCTATTTATTTTATGTAAAACCATTTGCAAAGGGTTGGTTGTAATTTCTAGGAGACTGTGGGAGAGAAACTCAGTTCTTCATTGTATATTTTGACAGAGAATTAATGAAAGGCAGGGGCTCTGGTTCATGAGATTCATGTGGTGTGAGGGTAGCAAATGTGTTCTCTTTATGTTTCATATGTATTTCATTATGTTTCGCCATTCATTCATATTCATTTCCAGTGAAATTTTCTTAGTAAGATAAGGTAGAATTCATGTTTATTGCTCTGTCTGTGGGAAAGTTTCACGTTATGTGTTCTTCTTCTGTTGAAAAGGATTCATTTGTTTATGCCCTTTTCACCCTCCTAAACAATCTTTCCATTCCACATTTTTTCAAATTTAATTGCTAGAATTTCCGCCTTTCTTGCATCACGAAGTATTCTGTGCCTTTGTGTTAAATTCTCTACTCATACTGTTCGTTGGTCCCATATATCCCAGAAACTCAGTCATTTATAAAAAATTGCTTATTGTTTCCATATTTATTTATCTAGCCTAAAATCAATATTCACTGTAAGTCACCTCAGACCATATCGTTTATTTATTCACTGAGCTTGACACGGAGAGAGCCCTCTCTTGTTTTGGTAGGGCTAGCTACCAAACTGAGCGTGGTTTGTGGTTACCCTGAATTTTGCCTTCCTTCAGCCTAAGGCAAATTTAGGCACTAACACTCCACAATAGCTCTGTTGAAATATGGCAACAAGAATATTCCAATTTAATTTTTCCTTGAATTAAAATTGAATTTAGTCTTAACCGCTAATTGGAAATAATTAATTAATTTATTTAAATTAATTAGTTGGAGAAATTCAAGTTAGAAGTCTTTCTGAAGTCATGCAAGAGTTATGCCTTAAAATAAGGAGATAAGATTGAGTTATATTTGAGTTGTAATTAGTTAACTTAGTTTACTAAGTTAAGTCCAGTTAAATTAATTCCAAATTGTCTGAGGAACTAATAGTGAGTTAATAATCAGTTGATGCATGCATGCACTCAACTAGTGCTACTCCAATTAACTGAAGATTCCCTCATCAGAAACTCATGCATGTCTATTCTGAGAAAGAGCCAGTTGAGATTAAAGTCAAGGACAGTCTAATATCAGTTGCATGTGTTTTCTCATGGAGAAAACTCATGCATGCAGTCAAGGATTTATCCTTGAGGATTTCGCAGCTTTGAAATGGGTTTTCCACTTGGTAAGAGAAGATCATCCACAAGGAAAAACACAAGGAAATAGGAGCTTGGAGGGTAGAGAGGAAGGATGGAGAGAAGCCAAGGTTTCCTATGAGCATCTGTGAGGATTGTATTGAGAGTTGGCTAGTTGTGAGAGCTAAGGCTTGTATAATTCCTATGTATTTCCACCTATATGATAATACAATAGTGTGGGGTTTTTAGTTGAGGCTTTCCCCAAAAGTATTTTCATGTGTATTGTGCCATTGATCCTTCTTATTCTGGTTATATTGTTCTGCTCGATCTTTAAGCTTCCACAAATCGATAATAGAAGTAGGTTATAGTATTCTGCTTTGATTTATATTGCATTATCGGGTTAACCTACACAGATTTTCTACAAGCTCGATCACTTCACACAGGCATCTTGGTCCACGTCATCCAGCTTGGCTTTGGTCATCCATAGTTGAACTCAAAGTAGAGGATAGTCAGGGATATGGTCGAGGATCAGGACTATGACCAACGAATAGTTCGCACCTTATTATAGTCGTTGGCTTAATTTTGCAATTTTGTTTTGTATTTCGTTTCAACTGAAAGGATTGATTTGGAACGACTATGTAATTTTTGGTTACGACCATAGGCCGAAGGGTTGTATGAAATATGGCTTTTATATAGAACTAGGTTAGCAAGCGATAGTGATAGCAGTACAGTTGTAATATCTGGTTAATTTGTAATCTCATTATCGCCCTCGTTCTGGTTGGACTTGAACTCAAATGTATATTTGTTGATTGGAATTAATACAAGGAGTTGTGCCACGATTTTCTCATTCTGCATTCTAATTCTTCATTGATATTTTATTAACATGTTGGAGGTTTTCATTTCCTAAAATGGGAAACAAGTTTCTTGGCTAGGGCCCAGCCAACCCAGCTTGTTTACCCTCTTGCTTTCATTATCTTAAAGGTGTGTTAACTCTATTTATTTAGATAAGCGTGGTTTGAATCTTAATTTCATTCCTACTTACGAATTCTGATTTATTTCATTAAACAATCAAAGTGTGAACAAATCCGTTGTGTGAAAGTTAAATTGAATTACTTTACTTCCTGTAATTTATTTTCTAGTTTGCTTTCACTTGGATCGTGCATATAATATCATTCCTGCACCAGTGCATGTAGGATCTTGCACTCTGGTTCGCTAGCTCATTTACATCAAGTATTTCATTCTTTCATTCTTTATATGATTTAATCTATTTCTGCAAAGCAAGCATTCATCATCAGAAGGATGCATTTCTAATACTAACAATTAAATTCCTAAAGATTAAGGATAACTTCATGGAATAGAAAAGAGCGTTGTTCCAATATATTAATTTATATTTACATCTCACGATTTAAGGAAAAGAATTAAAAGTAATCTGAAATATTATAGTGAACCCATTTCAAGTTAGATTTTATTGCATGCAAAACCCTCTCAGCTAAAGAAAGTCTTCTCTAACTTTTGAAGATTGTGTTCAACTTAAAGGTTTATCCCTATTTGTGAGATTCAGTCGATTAAAGCATTATTTTTCATGTGCAATTTATTTCAGATTCTTCTCGCATTTGAAATTCTTTAAATAGTTAACATGCTCTTCTAATTTTCTCAAAAGCAAATTGGAATACTTAGTGTAGGAAGCTCTATTCTAGTACAAGGACCAATGTCTTGTCACAAGAACAGAATGCTCGAAGCCTTGAGGCTTAGACCCCCTACATGAAAACATAAGTCTTTAGTATAAGTGTAAAATATACTTCTCACATAAGTTATGTACCTGTACTAGTGCAAGCAGATTGCAAGATTACAGGAACGACCGCTTAGTGTGAGAAGGAAAATCATTTAGAAGGAAGATTTTTCAAGGGCCCACTTGTTAAACTGCCACCATCTATACTGAGGATAAGCATAGAATTTTACTTCAGCAATTAATATTGTTTACAGTAGTGTGAAATTTCTTTTATTTGATTTTTTCGCAAATTCATTCTTTTACATTCCAGCACTAGAATTACTTTGGTGTCAGTTGCCTTTGATATTTTTCTATTTGATTCTGCAAGATTTCAATTGAGAAGTAGGAATAGAAATAGGAAAAGTTCTTACCACTTCTGGCATTACCTATGCTTCATCTCTAAGTTTACGAAACCTCAGTTGACAATTAAGTGTTGAAGGAGGTTTCTTAAGTGCAATTCCTGCACCCAACAATGCCTATATTTATTTTGAAGTTCTTATGAAGTGTGGATTCTTTCCTTGATGAGTGTGTTTCATTCCTGCAATGTGCATTTTAATTCCTGCAAGTGTGTATTTACATTCTATAAGAGTGATTTAATTTGTGCAAGTGTGTTCAATGACATATTTTATGTTTTACTTGGTTGTAACATGTATCGACAAAAATAGTGCAGACGTCTTTGAAATAAAAATACCTACCCTAGTATTGATTGTGGTTTAGTTACTTTAGGAGTGATAAAACCTCACAAACAATAAGCTTGTACAATAGGATGATAAACTAGTTAATTAGCCTTTCCATCACTCCTCAATAGCTGCAGTCGAAAAGTAACTTGCAATAGATGTAGACGGCAATCTCTTTTGGTGTCCATGTCGAGATCATGATAGGGAAGTGCTATTGGGGACAGATTGCATCTAGTAAGTATGTGGACATGTAAAACCTTGCTTGCTCATTCTTGGGTGGATTATGAACCTTAGCCACATGTAGCTTCAACTAATGAGCTAATAGATCTGGCCAGTTCAATGGCCTCCCATCCTTCACCAACTACTCCAGTAAGGCTACCCACCCTTCACAAAAGGTTTATGTATTTTCTTGACCATATATTCTGTAAGAAAACATGATCAAGAATTGGTAAGCCTTCTTGAGGGCATTTTTCTTGTAAACATGAATGGGTGTGTGTCTAAACTTTGACGACTCTTTCACCCAGCACTTGACAATATCTCTCATGTTCACATAGCTATGGGTGTCATAGAAAAGTGACTCCATGAACTTCACTGGCTTGGGAAAGTGATACATCTAGTGAATGTTCTTTGCCCTGAGGGTGGCAAGCTCTCTCCCACTAGGACTACTCAGTGCCAAAGTCTGTTCATTTGTGTGTGAGACAATCTTTCTAATGATGCCCACACATGGGAAGGCTAAGGTACTTGCATGCAACGTTGTATAACCCTAACCTCCAGATGCTAAGATAAACCTATCGGTCCTCTAAGTCTACCTTGAAGTCCTCTATAAATGTGCCTTTGATCTTCTGGGAAGTCAGTGGTGTACCCTTCTCAATGAACAACTGAGCATCAACATAAACTAGTAGATCAATGGATCTCTACTCAAATGCTTCCCCAATACTTCTCTTGGTGGTTTCCTTTGATGCATCTCTATTGGATGGCATGTTGATTCTAACTATTATAGAGATGCTTAACAACTACTATACCTATGGGACAGAAAGGACACTCATGGCAAGAAAATTTCAGCAAAAAGAAAAACAACTTTAAGAAAAGGTCAAGCAACAAGTCGAGCTCATGATGGGAAATATTACACAATTTTGGTTAACAATGGTCCCTGGATGACTATGGTAACTATGCATTGCATAATCCGAATAGTTAGTCAGGAAGCTTGATGAATTGACATGTGTAATGTGCAGTTCAGTCTAGGCCAAGGCCAGGAGAGACTGCACATTGTGCAGTCTCAATTGAAAAATTGGGAGGAGGGCTCCTAGAACTATGTAGTGTGCAGTTGGAGCTAGTCTAGGCCAAAATCCATGCAATTCCAAAGCCAAGGCAGAGACCTTGAGCTCCCAAATTGTGTAGTGAAAGCAATGAAGTGCGAGATCTAGGTAATGGGACCCAGATTTGCCCAAGGGGAGTGTGAAAAACAAGAAAATATGAAGGATGGTGTGATGTTGAGTGCATATATGATTAAGTGTTGATGCATGCATGTGAAAAAATTGTAGGAATCAATTAAACTAAATGAAAATGAAGCTTGTGAAGGGATTTGCCCCAATGACAACTATTAGTGCAAAAATAGGGTAACTCATGCGACACTTGGGAAAGGCAATCTAAAACTTGAAACAACACTCCTAGAAGATAAAATAATTTAAAACTCTAGCATTCATTCAAAGAAACAAGTGAAACAACACTCTCACAAGCTAAACAACAAAAAGCGATAGAAAAAGTGATAAAATATGAGAAAAGCAAAACTCACCCAGAAAGGCGACAACAATTTCTCCGAAGGCTCCTTGATCACATCAGAATGCTAGAGCTCCAAGATCAAATGTACAAATTATCTCTATCAATGTTGATTAAATAGATTTGATCAGGTTAGGGTTTATAACATGCATGCCTAAAATAAATGAAAAAGAGACACGTGGCCGCAGTTCCTAAAAATAACACAAGTGCCTCCTTCGGGTGACTAAAAATATATCCCTATGTTTTAGGGATTTCTTTTGCTCTTTTTTCTTTTTTGATTTTTTTGGAAAAGCTACAATGCATTTCTCGGAAATATTCCACAATTTTGGGAAGGGCTAGGCAACTCTCTAGTTCATGCACTATGTTGGTTTTGAGCATAGTGGGGTCTGCACAATTTCTGGGCTCAGTGGCTCTAGGTTGCCTCTCATGTCTGTGCAATTTCCCAACTCAAGGTTGGCTTCCATTCAGTACTACACATTTTCTGAGCTCAAGGCTCACCATTAGTCAAGAATGCACAATTCCCAATGGTAAGTCCAGTTTCCTTCAAGATTTGCGCAATTCCTTAAGGAAAGTTTGAAACTGTCAAGTGACTAAGTCAGGACATCAGCTTGTGGGTTGGAAAATGAACTAAGTGAGCTAACACAAGCCAAGATGAAAAGAATAAGGTTCAATTGACACATAAGTACCTGGATCAGTGCAAGATGAGATGTTGTGATTTAGAAGGGAGGCTCCAAAATCAATCATAAGAAAAAAATTTTAGGGTGGTTGTAGCCACTATAACATAGCTATAACCAAAGTCTATCATAAACCATGTTTATAACCAGCATATAACCAACATAATAAAAATGATACAATAACCATTAAATCCACATAATAGCAAGTACATTTACACATTGAATGTAAGAGGAAAATGTCTCTTATTAACATATGCAAAATCCAACCACCTGATGATAGATTGGGCTTAACCAAATATTTCTTTTAGCCAATCACCCCCATTCCATATTCCAAGCATGAATGTGGACCTCACAAAAAAATTAACTAGAGCTTCCTTAGGATTTACCATATATCCTACCAATATTGGTCAAAGATTCCTAGACCCGAAACCCTCATTTATACAACCAGCCTTTACCACAATCCCACCAAGGGATTCCTAGGCCCAAACAAGAAGCATACGCTACCAAGATTTACTGCAATCCCACCATATACTGGTCCATTAATCACTAGGCCTATACAAGCATGGATGCCTCTAGATCTCGCCATCTAAATCGTGAGGAATTTGTATATCTCTACCCTCTAAGATTTACAGTATATCCCACCATTTATCGGTTGAGAATTTCTAGGCACAAAGAGGCTACAAACAACCAGGCTATACCGTAATCCCACCTTTACTATCCTAGTGTTTCCTAGGCCTTGTGATTTTTCCTGAGACCACCTCACTTAGTTTTGAAACCATCAGACAATCCAACACAACCAAGTAAGAGAAACCCCATCACACAATGGCTATCTGGAAATCGCAGGGAAAGGATGAAAACCATTGATACACCTAGAAAAACCCATTCCAATGATAGTAAGAGAACCAAAAACGTACATGCATGTACCATGCATGTGAAAACTAGAAAGGAAATCATACATGCAACTCGATACCTGTAAGTAATATCATTGTAGCATCTTGATCACACTCTTTCTTGCTTGATCTTTGCTTCCATTTTCTTTCTTATCCTTCCTTTTCCTTTCTTGCTCTAATGTTAGAGTGCTCCCAAAATGCTCTAAGTATCCAAGAGTATGAGAGAGTAGAGAGAATAGAGAGAGAGCTCCATAACTAAACTGATAAAAAAGGTTGTGAACTGATGCTCATAATCCATTTTATTAGTGAGACCTCTACTTTCTTCAATTTTTATTACCTTTCCTTCATTTTCCTCCTCATATGAAACCTATGACCTTTCACCTTCCTTTTATCCTAATTTCCATTATTTTCATAAATAAAATGCCAATTAATGCCTCTTTCCTTTTCAAATCCTTTTCCATTTCCTTTTCCAATTTCCTTTAGCCATAATAAACCAAATCAGAACCCACTACGATGTTTTTCGCGACATTTAGCTTGGAATGTGTGTCCCATGACCTTGGTATTATTTTTGCTTTATTAACTTTATTACATGAAATTTTGACCTAAGGATGTTACAGACCCCCCCTCTAGGGAAACACCATCCTCGGTGTTTAATGACACCTACAACCAGCAATACCACTAAAAATCAATACATATTTCCCATGGATATTTATAAGTTAGCTCAATACAATATTTACAATGATCATCCTACTGAAAACAAATCCAACATGACAACCATACCACTTATTGGAGATTTATAACATAGCTGATAGAAGTATTTACATCCATATACATATATTGATATACCAAAACCACTTTGCGTCAACTGAAAAACAAGGAAATATACATAGCTCGCATCTGATCAGTAATGTCCCATGTATATTCATCAAGACCAAAGTGCTTCCACTACACATTAACCTACTCGATTGCACAGTTTTGGAGCATGAGCATCTTTCTTTGCAAAATACACTGAGATTCCAGCTAGAATTCTCCTTCTGGCTCCACTTGAAATATAGACCAATCAATAACATGATCAACATTCTTTACATATCTTTTAAGCAATGAAACATGGAAAAGATCATGGAGTTTCACTTTCAGAGGTAGTGCAAGTATCTAAGAATGAAAGTTTGTAGGACTTTGGTTCAATCCTCTCAAGTATCTCAAAAGGTCCAAAACACCAAGGTACTAGCTTCCCACATGACCCAATCCTCAAGGATCTCTTCTTGGGCTTGATGCAAAATTACACATCTTCCCCAACCTAAAAATCCTTAAAACAATTGTGCTGATATGTATAACTTTTCTTCTTGTTCTTGTGTTGCTTTTAGATTCTTCTTAATAACATACATTTCCTATTCCATCTCTTCCAACATGTCTGATCATATCAATACCCTATTCACTAGATCACTCCAACTGATGGGAGTATTACAACTCCACCCATGGAGTGCCTCAAACAGACTCATCCACAGTGACACCTGATACCCATTGTTGTAAGAAAACTCAACCAGTGGAAGATATTGTTCCCACTTCCACTGTTGATGCATGGCATACATCCTTAACATTTCCTCTAGAATCCTATTGACCCTTTCTATTTGTCTATCTATCTATGGATGATAAGTTGTGTTGAAGGCCAACTTTGTACCCAAAATTGCAAATAACTCTTTCCCGAACTGGGAAGTGAACTTAGCATCTCTATCTAACTCAATCTTCTTTGGAACACCATGCAACTTCAATATATCCCTCATGAATACATGTGCTAGATCACTAGCTCAATATGTAGACTTCACTGGAATGAAGTGTGCTACCTTTTTCAACCTATCCACCACAACCATGATGGAATCATGGTGTCTAGATGTCCTCGACAAACCTATAATGAAATCCGTTGAAATGACCTCCCATTTGATCTATGGAATCAGAATTGGATGTTGTAATCCACCTAGAGGCTTACAATCAGATTTTATCTATTAACAATCCAAACATCTAGCCACAGATTCTACCACGTCCTTCTTCATATCTGGCTAATATTAGAGCTTCTTCACCACTTTCTGTAATAGCCCTGGTGAAAATTTCATGTAACAAAAGTTAATAAAGGAAAAATAAGACCATGGTTAAGGGACACTTATTCCAAGTTGAATGTCAGGTAAATATGTCCTAGCGGGCATCGTTGGATGTGTGTTTTGGCTAAGGAAAATTGGCAAAGGCTAAGTTAAAGGCATTAAAAGGAAAAAAGGCATTTTTGGCACATTTACTTATGAAAATAAAGGAAATTAAGAGAAAAGGAAGGTGAAAGGTCATAGGTTTCATGTGAGGAGAAAATTGAAGGAAAATAATGGAAAATGAAGAAAGTAGAGGCCTCATTAATAAAAAGGCTTCTGAGGATCAATGTGCAAGCTTTTTCTAACCTTTTGTTAGTTCCAGTTTGGAGCTCTCTCATTATTCTCTCTCCCTCTCTCACTCTTGGTCACGTAGAGTTTTCTTGGAGCACTCTAGCTTTGGATCAAGGAAAGGAAAGTAGGATCAAGCAGCTTCAGCAAGAATACCTGTAGGTAACCTTTTGCGTGTGTGATTTCCTAGCTAGTTTGGACATGCATGGCTTTGCATGTTGGTATATGCTTCTCCAGTTGTTGGGAGCATGGTTTTTTCAGGTTATGACAGTGGTTTTCAGCCTAGCCTTGCCTTTTTTCGGGTGCCATGGTATGCTGGAATGTTTATCTCAATTATGAGTTTTGGTTTACTAGATGGATTTTAGAATTTAGGGAAGAGGTGGTCTCAAGGTTCATTCCCAAAGGCTTAGGAATCCCTTGACTAATTTTGGTGGGATACATGGTAAATCCTGAGGGAGAAGTCTTGGTTTAGGGCTTAGTGATCTGGGTTTGGATTGCAGTAAATTCTGAGAGACTGATCTCGATTTAGGGCCTAGTGATCTAGCTTTGGATTGTGGTAAAGCCCAAGAGACAAGGAGAAGGAAAATTCCTAAAGGATAGTGACGGATTCTGGATGGCATTCCAAGTTTGGTTCAGTTATGATCGGAGCACCAGTTTTGGTGTGATCATGGTTTGGTGAGTGTGGAGGTGGTTTAACCTCTGGATTCCCTTAGTTGTTCTTGGATTGGGTTTTTTATGAGATCCCACAGTCATTCTTGGAATATGGCACAAGGGTGACTCGCTGAAAGAGATATTTGGTTCAACCATATCTATGGTCGGGTGGTACGTGGAAGTTCTGAACCTGTCGAATTTGCCTATGATTAATAAAAGCTAAGTTCTCTTACTTTTTCACTGATTTTATGTGGATTTAATGGTTGTCATAATTCTGATATTTATATGGTTTTATGTTGGTTATAAGCACGGTTAAATGACTCGTTCATGGCATGGTTATTTAATGTATTTACTTGTAATTGTTAAATGGATGGATGCAAGACCTAATTGATGATATAATAGTTCAATGGAGAAGAAGGTGATCCCTCTGGTTATCTTTCATAAGTTATTTCAGTCATTTATGATATGTCTTGTATCTTAGCCCTGTAGGTTGCATTGATGCGAAGTGTTTGAAAGAATTTCATTCTTGGTTAGGGATGCTCAGGCCTAGTCATGAGGTTGATTTTTTATTTATCAACATTGTTATCATGTCTTTGATGGATTCTAAAGGTTGTAGGAATTTCTGCGCAGAGACCACGATTTTCAGCTAGAAAAGTGGCTCAAATCATAGGGCCCCTGACACAAATCTGCTAAGAAAACTCCACAATTGCTGGGACATAGGCCTGTGAGAGAGACTTTGGGTTGCTAGTTGTTGTCTTCCCTTTATCATGAGAGTAAATTTGAGTTAAAATCCTTAAACAATCAATGGGATCCAAGGGTAGGATGTCTGAGTGGCTGACATGTCTCCTATTAATGTTTTTGCTAATTTGGATGGGTTTGTTTGATTTTTTCTGTCGATTCCATTTCCTTAAGGTTACCAAGGAGATTGAATACCTTATAGTGGCCTCTCTCATCACATGTTTGTCCCAACTAGTTGGTTTCTTGGGTGGACCTAAGAGGAGTGGGTGTGACATATTTGTATGGGAGTGTGGTTTCGCTCTCCTTGGTTGAATATGCTTAGTCATGCATGCCTATCAGTTGCATGTGTATCTCTTACACTTGCATTCTATGTGTTTGTTATAGTGCATCATGTTGATTATGATTGTAGTAAGGTTGGCATGAGGAACTTGATATGATTATGTGGGATGCATCGTCGAAAGTATATGACTGGTGTTGTGAGTGGAAACACCTTAGGGTCTTGAGTTGAAAACCCCAACAGAGCAGACGGCATACAACATAAAGAAAAACAATATAAATTATTAAACTACTGAATTAGGAAGAAGAGGTATTACCTAGAGGTCCTATGTTTGGGGTCAATCCTATAGGGTCCAAACCCTTGCTCCTTCCAATTCCTTTAGAACTTGTAAATTATCGAATAAAAGTATATAAAACAATAGTAATAGAAAGCATGCTCATGATATAGGTGTTAAATCATATAAGTATGTGAGAAAATGAGCATTAACATGAGATTTCATATGTAAATCATAACATAGATTAATGCATAAACACAATATATATCAGGAACAAAACAACATTTCTTTATTGATGTAAGCTAAATGAAATGTAGAAAACTACAACCTAAGTCTTCGTCCATCTCCAAGTGGAACCGTCCTCTGGATCCTTCCTACCCGGGCCTCAGTAGTCCTCCTCCATAAAGGTACACCAGTATCTCATACCAAGATGATGGACACCTCAAAGAAGGAAACAAAGGTTTCCTATAACTTAGTAATGTAGGAGGCACGGGTATTTCTTCAGACTTGATCAAGGATGTAATCAACTATAATATCAATATCTCATCTCTCCTCCCTTTAGTCCTTCCGATTCAAGTTTATTTATACTTCTCCAAATTAGTTTTTTCAGTTGGGAAACAGTTGGGACAAGGGCTATAGTAGGTGAGTAAGAAGTAAAACCTGTAAATTGTACCAAATTTTAAGGAGATTTTATATTTTTTAGTGTTTTAACACATATAAGCGGGTTGGATATAGACTCACCCAGGTGTTTACACTTTTTATACAGGGAAAAATAGCGTATGAAAATTAAAACACTATTTTTTAGAATTTGGAACAAGTCTGGAAAGGAAGGGTTTCCCTAGGCCATAACCAGAGCATCAAATCTACCAAGGGTGGTAAATGGTGCTATAACGGATGCCCCCTAATATATGAGTTCATAATGGGTACATGATGGCGGAAATGTATTAAGTGTATAGAAGGAATCATGCGGAGACCTGAGAGGAGTTCACCAGAATTCATCCTGCCAAGACACTAAAAGACATCCATTCCACCAGAATGACTAGCAGTGGCTGGTGGAAAGTCCCTAGCATGACTTATAGAGGTTAGTGACTCTTTCCCAAGAGAGATAGGACTTGTGCCCCCATCCCTACTCATAGAAGCGGGTGAGTCAACAGAAATATGACTCGGAGAGGTAAGTGACCCATTGCTAGTATGACTCGGAGTGACTAGACTTATGCCCCCAACATGACTTGTAGCATTTGAAAGCTCATCTCCAACTTGACCAACATAGGTTGATGATGGTTCATTGTTAGTATGACTTGCAGTGACTAGACTTATGCCCACAACTTGACTTGTAGTAGCTGAAATATCATCTCCAACATGACTTAAAAAGGTTGGTGATGATTGGATTGAACTATTCCTCTTCTTCATCTTCCTCTTTCTCTTCTTTTCAGATCTCTTATTACAAGAGGGAGGAGAAAGAGGAATCCCAAATTTCTGTTTTAAAGAAGATGAAAAATTAACACCCATTTTATGCCCTTGAAATAAAGCATTCATCTGAGACCCTTCAAGAACATCTGGAATATTCGGAGTGGACCACAACGAAACTAGTAGTCCAACATTCAATCCAGGAATATTCAAAGTGGCCATCAAGGTGGTACAAATGTTTCCAATGAAAGGAAAAGCACAAGGATCCCATTTTTGAAGGTTACCTTGGTTTGTTTTGACAGTAATATTGGCCATACCTAGCTTATTCACAAATCCTTCCCTTATGAGAATGTACAAATGACTTTCCAAGGAAGAGAGATGCACAATCAAAACCTTTGCCCTTAAGGAGGAAACTCCACAACTTTCAAAAAGAAATATGAAAAGCCTTTCAAGATTGGTGGAGTGGTAGGTTGGTCACTCATAATATATGGTTCAAAAGTGACAAGACAAATCCACCTAAAGACAACTAAATACAAAGAAAAAATAGCACTCGACTATAAAGTCCCTAAAGATTCAACCAATTAAGTGACTTCCAAGTATTTCTACTCTGGGTGATGAGAACCAGACACCAAAATATAATAAAGTAAAGTAGCGTATTTGCCAAAGATAGTTTGGGATAATAATGACCCAGACCTACCAACGAAGGTGAAAGAAACAATTACACTGACCTCCAGAGAAAATCCTTTGCCGATGCAAGCACCCAAGCTTCACAAGGGAACCCTCTAAAAGTGCTAATGAATGTGATGCAATGTCTTCCTCAAGTGCCATGGGATTCCCCTCTACAGCCACATATGTGATCCTTAGAAATAGCAACTATGGGCACCAGTTCGTATAAACATTTGGGCAAAATAGTCTTGAGGCGGGATCCAACAAGTAGGAGAGGGGGTATCTCTCTTCCTTGTCTTCACTCTCCCTCGTTCTTGACTCCCAGTCACGGATCTTTCCCAGTATTTCTAACGACACTGGACTTCACTTATTATCTATGTTTACAATTTGAGTGGCCTTAGAGAGTTAACTCTCCACTCACCTATTCCAAGGCCCTAAAGAGGTGGACTTGTTGGTGTAATTAATGACAAACCAAAAAATGTTCTAGTTCTTTTTAATTAAGCACTTGATTTTAATAGGTTGTTCTTTAAGTCATGGGTAAAATGAGAGTGAAACTTATGGTGTTTTGACGTAAAATAAATCAATAGAAGCTTAACTTTTCTTCAATGAAAAGGGATTTCTATAAAGGTGTACGAATAAAATTGTACAAGAAAACACACTCCACACACTCAAAATCTACGTAAAGACTGAAATGCCTACAACGAAAACTATCTTAATGCAAAATATAATGATGGTGCATAGATGCTCATACAAGAAGAAAATGTGTTCCTTCATAAGAAAAATAGGCTAACTTGACTATAAAGAGGGCACAAATCCAAAGACAAACTTCCCTCAAAACCAAGAAAAACTAATAAAAAAAGTTCACAATTGCTCAAAAAACAAAACTAAAGAAACCAAAAACAAAAAATTGAAAAGAAAAAGAAAGGCAAAAGCTATGTTTTTTTTCTCTTTCTTTTAAAAACCCAAAGAATTTTTTGAGGTCACAAAAGACTACAAAACTTCAAAAATCAAGAAACAAGCATAAAGAGCCCCTGAACTTCGCAAGTTATGCAACTCATCAATAAAATGAAATGAGAAACAAGAAAGGACTACAAACTTGCATTAACTAATCTAAATAGTAGTATAAAAGACTTCAACAAACCAACATAATGTCAAGAAACACTCTCAAGATTGCCAAAGAGACACTCAAAAACCATGAAAAACAAAATAGGTCAACCAAAAGGGAAATAAAAGCAAAGAAATCTGAAATTTTGGGTTGTAAATGAAACTGAAACCAATTTCTTGTTTTGGAAATACAAAAAAACTAACAACTTCTGACATAAGCCTTGAACCCAAAAAACAAATTGAAACCTTAATAAAAAATAAATCCTAGGTAAAGTAGGTTTTTCACCAAGAAGAAGATTCGAAATTGAAAAATTGCAAGAGAGAAGAGCTCTACTGGTATTGAATGACCAAATAATAGCAAAAACCACCAGGAAACAGACTTAATTGGGAAAAAGATTTTGAAAAATCAATTCAAAATTAGGTATATGCGACTGAGTAAAGGCAAAGGGGCGTGCACATGTGTTTCAAACACAGGAAACTCATGTATCCACAAGTATGTTTGAGGAAGCAAGCATGTATACGCTACTGTATCCCTAAAAAAGCGCATATAAAAAGCTCAATTAAGAGAAAAATAAAAAATCAAGGCCTGATCCAAAAGATCGGACTTGATGCCTGGGAAGCCAATAAGTCACTGACACTGTAAAAACAAGAAATCAAGAAAAGAAAAACCTGATCAAGAACAAACAACCCAAACTAGGAAAAACAAGAATGTTTTCCCCAGCGGAGTCACCAATTTTGTTGCGGGTGGAAACACTCTAGGGTCTTGGGTTGAAAACCCCATTAGAGTAGAGGACATATAGCATAAAGTAACACACAAAAAAATAATCTACATTCTTAAACTATTGAAGTAGGAATAAGAGGTATTACCCGGAGCTCCTACGTTTGGAGTCGATCCTGCAGGGTCCAAACCCTCTGCTCCTTCCAATGCCTTTAGAACTTGTAACTTATCCAAGAAAAGCATATACAACAATACTAATAGAAATAGTGTTCATGATATAGGTGTTAAATCATATAATCATGTGAGAAAATGAGAATTAACATAATATTTCATATGTAAATCATAACATAGATTAATGCATAAACACAATATATATCAGGAATAGAACAACATTTCTTTATTGTTGTAAGCTAAATGAAATGTGGAAAACTACAAACTGATTCTTCGTCCAACTCCAAGTAGAACCGTCCTCTGGATCCATCTTGCCCAGGCCTCAACAATACTCTTACGTAAAGGTACACTAGGATGTCATACAAATATGATGGACACTTCAAAGAAGGAAACAAAGGTTTCCTATAACTTGGGAGTGCAAGAGGCACAGGGATTTATTTAGACTTGATTAGGGATGTAATCAAATATAATATCAATATCTCATCTCTCCTCCCCTTAGGCTTTCCCATGGAGGTTTATTTATACTTCTCTAAATTAGTTTTTTCAGTTGGGAAATAGTTGAACCATGGGCTATAGTAGGTGAGTAATAGGTAAAACCATAAACTCCACCCTATTTTAAGGAGATTTTATAATTTTTAGTGTTTTAACACATATATGTAGGTTGGGTATAGACTAACCTGCATGTACACGCTTTTTATACAGGGAAAAATAGCGTATGGGAATTAAAATACTATTTTTTAGAATTTGGACCAAATATGGAAAGGAAGGTTTTCCCTAGGCCATAACTAGAGCATCAAATCTACCAAGGGTGGTAAATGGTGCTATAACAACTAGTTACATATGGTTATATGTTGCTTACATGTTGATTATATGTCGCTTGACTACATCCTTGTAGGTTAAATGTCTTCTTGAATGTTTTAATTACATGTATCAGTCTTGTAGGTTGATTACAAGAATTGATCACTTATGCTCGACTACATGTGTTCATACGTATGTGTAGTTCATTAGGAATTTATTATGCATGTTGATAGTTGCATGTGGCAATGTGTACATTGAAATAATGGTTTTTGTCATGCATGAGGTCATAACACGCATTGTTGATATGACCTTTCATTGACGATTGGACCCTATCTATAATATTGCTTATGCATTGATACACTTATTTGTGTCTATATGTTGTTATGATTATGTTATACATGTATCATGTTGATTTGATGATCTTGCAAACAAGGTATCCTCCCCGGATTATGCTCAGGTATATTGGTTATTTGTGATTTGGTTTAGCTGACATAGTATGCCTTGTATGAAAGAGATCAGATGGCTAGCAAGGTGGTATACTACATAGAATCTCCCTATGCATCATATGGGCAGTGTAGTGTGGGGAACTCTTATGACTTGGAAGACACATTGAGAAGCCTAAAGGAAGAAATAAGGATTTGTAAAGATGACAATGAAAAAAACATGCAAGAAAAAGAGAAACAAGCATAGGTGAATGTGATACTACTTCAAAGTTTGTCAGATTTGTAGCGACAGGGACCACTTTGGATCATTCATGGACATGAGGATACAACTAACGGGGCATATGGCAGTAGGTCTCCTAGTATACACAAGTCGTATAGATCTTACATGATTAGAGATGGCAGGCTGTTGGATACTCTGAAAAGGAGGGGTGATCGATACAAGTAATAATGCAGCTCTGGTTCTAATAGGCATCATGATCATCATCGTCATCATACTTACAAGAGGATTGACAGGGGATATTTGTCAGATATGTTTAAGAAGGAAAATCCACCTACCTTTGATGGAGATATCAAGAAATCACAGGATGCATAGGCATGGTTTTTGGGTATGAAGAAATTCTTCGGATTGCATTATTATTCAAAAAACATGAAAGCAAAGAGAGCCACTTTCAGTCTCAAAGGTAAAGAAAATATTTGGTGGGAGGACATGAAGAATGTCAAAGTTATAGATGACGAAGATTTGACTTGCCATGCATTTGAAAGGATATTCAAGAAGAACTACTTATCTAAGAGGTATTATGATGATAAAGCTAAGGAGTTTTATGAGTTGTGGTGGGTTCTATGACAGCTGATAAGTATACTAGCACATTTTTGAAGCCATTGAGATATGTGCCTCAACTCAAGGAGGAGAAATCCAAGGTTTAGAGGTTCATAAGTGAATTTCTAATTTCATAGTGAGACTGGATTGAGTTCGATGAACCTAGATCATTGGAGGAGGCCATCCAAAAGTTGAAGCATTGTTATGAGCATTCAAAGCACAAATTTGAGCCAAAGCATGACTCAAAAATAAATGAGAAAGCTAAAGGAAAATGACCACCAAAGAGAGGAAGACCAAAGAGGCAAGTGATAAAGAAAATGCAATTCCTTACAACAGATTCAATATAGCTAAGAAGGGACGTGGAGAGCCGTAGGCTAGACGTGGTGGTAGGGAACCATTGCATTGTTCGATATGTGGTAAGGATCATTGTAAGAGGGATTGTTTGTAGTATTAGAGTGGCAGTAGACCCCAGATTTACCGTACTCATGAGGTGCATATAGTTGGTGATGCTGGTCATAACATTCCTCAGATCTATGCAGTTGTGGAAAACAGGTAGGCAATCATCAGGCATCAATCATTGAGATGGGTAGTAAGCTTTGTGATCAATTTGTTTCTATTTTGATTGATCCTGGATATAACTATAGTTATATTAATCTTGACCTGGTGGATAAGTGTGGTTTGAGAAAAGAAGTACATGGAAAATCTTGGTTGGTACAGTTGGCTATAGGTATGAAGAAGCGATTTCACCATTGGGTAAGAGCTTATGCATTTGAATGAAATGGTATGCCTATGGAAATACACTTGAATGTATTTCCATTGGGTTCATGTAGGATGCTTTTGGGTATGGATTGGCTATACCTTCATAGACCCAAAGTGGATTTCTTTGACAAGACCATTGAGAGTGTGGATGATAGTGGGGAAAGGAGGACTTTGCAATGGAAGAACAAACCTACATCAATGAGGATTGTTACCACTATACAGGCTGAGTGGTTGAAGAAAAGGTTGTGTGATGTTTGCAATACAGATTTCTAGTGACAAGGGTAAGTAAGTTGAGGATATACATGTGTTGAGAAGGTACCCATTTTTACAAAAATCCAAGGATGTATTTCCTGAGGACATTACAGAATTTCCACCTCACAGGGAGGTAGAATTTTCCATTGATTTGGTGCCAGGGTCAGCTCAAGCATCAAAGCCACCTGACAGGATGAGCACACCTGAATTGGTTGAGTTAAAGTTACAGCTGAAGAACACGTTGGAAAAGGGGTACATTAGGATGAGTGTATCGCCTTGGGATGTGCCAGTGTTTTTCGTAAAGAAGAAAGATGGTACTCTTAGATTGTACATTGACTACAAGCAGTTGAACAAAGTAATGATCATGAACAGGTACCCATTGTTGAGGATTAATGATTTATTTGATTAGTTGAAGGGATCATAAGTGTTCTCTAGGATCGCATGAGATCAAGATATCATCGGGTACACATCAAGGAAGAGGATATCTTCAAGACTGTGTTCAGGACTAGGTACGGGCATTATGAACTTGTTGTTGTTCCATTCGATTTGACTAATGCTCCAGCTACATTTATTTGTTTGATGAATAGTGTGTTGTGTCCTCATCTGGACAATTTTGTTAGTGTATTCATTAATGACATACTGGTATATTCTAAGAATAAGGAAGAGAATGTCGAGCATTTAGTAGCAGTGTTGAGATTGCTAAGAGAGCATCAGTTGTATGCTAAACTTAGAAAGTGAAACTTCTTCCGGACTGAGGTACATTACTTGGGGCATGTTGTCTCTAGGTATGGCATAACAGTGGATCCAGAAAAGATAAGGGCCATCATGGAGTGGTCAGCTCCTAAGAATGTGAATGAGGTGATTTCATTTATGGGATTGGTAAGTTACTACATGAGATTTTGTTGACGGTGCTGGACCTGCCAACATTCAAGGGATCACCCCGGTATGAAGTCCCAACTAGAGCTCACACCATTTTGTGTGGGAGTCCCATCCGGTATGATGGACTGGTTGCCATTGTCTTAAGGATTTTCCTCATCTCTTTCTTATTAGCACGAGAGAGTGGTTTGCCTTGTCTTCAAGAAGTGAGGTTCGTGTGCCTAGTGAGTGTAAGTGTACTTGTGTCAATGGTTATTTCACTCTTAGGAGGAAAAGGTGAAGGTGAGTTCTATGTTGAAGGGGATCAATGCCAACTCGGCTAGGAACACACAACACAAAGGACATACATAGCTTCCGACAGACCAGTCCACTCAGATGCAACAACCACAACATACAAGGTAATATAACACATATAACACTCATGGATTAGTCTGAGATGAGTGCAATGTTTGTTACGACAAGGTTCATGTGAAAGGTTTGTATGATGTCCGACAGAGCAGTCGATATGGGCAGGACAACATTAACAACATATACAACACATTTCCATTAATAGATTATGCATTACAACAAATGAATCAGTTTAGATGTAGAACACATGGTTAAAGAAACATGCATTACAAGTGTTAAAGATCATTCTTAAAACAAATAAAATACATGTGTGAAAACGTGTTGGCTTGTTGATAGGCTTTTGAATTAAGCGAAAGTTCCAAGACACATCATTACACCATACATCACTAACCCCGTTAGTGGGGCATTGGAGCCACTACTTATTCCTTAAAGAAAATATTGCATACTCTCTTGGCTATGTCAGAGGATTTGAGGTGAAAAATCCTCTCATGTAGAAATGAGGGGGGTATTTATAGCCAAGGTTGAAACTACTCCTTGTGGCTGTTTGACTACCCTCATGACCATTCGACTTCCATGACTTTCTGAATTACATGACTCTATGTTCAACAAGTGGGTATCTTGGACTTCCACGTTACATCACATTGATTGAAAATAAGCCCATAGTGGAGATGTAGGCAACATGACTCATGAATTGACTCGACATGACTTGACAAGATAATGCTGGTACATTTGTGTTGCTGCTAGAGTGCATGTCGAGCTAGAGTGCTACTAAGTAGTGGATGTCTTCATGGTGTATCATAGCTTCACCTCCACATGGCGAAGTGTGCGGAGTCTTCAATGGTCCTTGGTTCACTTGATGAAGCTCTAGCATGTTGTTCCTTGCTTTTAGGTTGGAAGGCTTGACAGGCTCACTTGTTCATGAAGGTGCATGTTCATTGCATTTGTCTGTTTTGCATGCTTTGTTCATTCATCCACTTTGCATGCTTCATTTGTTCATCCACTTCGCATGCTTCATTCGTTCATCCACTTTGCATGCTTCATTCATTTGTCCGTTGGTGAACATGTACATCTTCATGTGATCCCTTCATTCATCCCGTTCGTTGTCTCGACATGTTTGTGGGTGTACCGGTACCTGTAATCACTCATGACAAGATGACATCAAATCCAAAACCTCCTAGTCTACCATGACACATGATCATTTAAATGTGGGTGACCGGGAGAGGCAGCATGGTTGTGATGTGATATCATGGCCACGTGAAAATTCTCATGGGAACTACGCAAGAATCACTGAGAGATGGAGATAGATGATCCAAGTCGACAGTGATTGACTGCAAGGTCTAACTCAGCTAGGAGGAAAATTTGCGTAAATTTTGGGAGGAACAGTCTAGGCTGTGGGAAGGCAAGGCAGCCATGCTCTGAGGATTTTCTAGAACAAACAATTAGCAGGGGCTAGACAACCAAATTTGTACAATTTTCCGAAGGAATGGGTCAGGTTGCATGAGGGGTTAGCAGGTAGGGATTACGCAATTTTTTTGGGGAACTGCCTGGGAGACTGGCAACTAGATCTGTGCAATTCCCAAAGGGAATTTCTAGTTGGCTACTGGGGTCACTAGCAGCTATATCTGCACAATTCCCAAAGGGAACTATGAGTTGGTTGCTGGGATCACTGGCAGCCAGATCTAAGCAATTCCCAAATGGAACTACTAGTTGCCTGTTGGGGTCACTGGAAGCTAGATCTGTGCAATTCCCAAAGGGAATTGCCAATTTGCTGCTGGGGTCACTAGAAACCATACTTGTGTAATTCCTAGAGGGAACTACCAGTTGGCTATTGGGGCCATTGGAATCCAGACTTGTGCAATTCCTAGAGGGAACTTCCAGTTCGTTTCTCAATCACTCGCAACAAAAACTGTGGAATTCTTGGAGGGAACAGGCAGTCTGTTGTTGGGAATTGTTGGATGGGAAAACTGCATTAAGGCCAGGAGGCCAAGCTACTAATCATATCTATCCAATTTCTGAGATGAGCTGACTAATAGACATCGGGAGGCCTACTCATGAGCATTGCACAATTTCTGAGATGAACAACAGTCGACTGTCTGGGTGGTGAGCATGACTACTGATTAAAATTCTTGCAAGCAACACAACTTGAAAGAACTAGCTTGGTGCTTCTACATTTTTTTGGTTGACAATCGATCAAGTCGAAAGTGAGGTGATGGTATGGATATAAATGAGTCTGGTCATCAGAACTTCAACAAACTTGACTAAGTATGTGAACAATCGAAAGATGCATAGGTCATCATATGGACACACAATCGCATGACTTGACGACGAAACAATCAAACATCCAAACACACAATGTTCGACATGGAATCCTCCCCAAGGAAGGTTTTGGGGCTTAAAGCCCAAGTTTTAATCGAATCCTTTTGTAAAAGCTTCGCAAATTGCGAGCGCAGGGTGCAAAATCATAATAGAGTCACAAGGTTGTCTACCCTAGTTTTTGTAATGTAATTTTAGCTGGATAGACCTACCCATAGTCCGCAGACCACGAGATTGCATAAATAGAGAGAGGCTCTAACTGTATAAGAAAACTAATAGAGGAGAGGAGTAGTAGAAGTAAGATAAGTTTGAGTCATTGAGTCGAAGTGTAAAGTGTGTCTGTGGGTCATAGAGTAGGAGAAGGCTCTGCAGCTGAGTGAGCAGAGGCCTAGTAGTCCGCAGTTGAGTGCGCGGACCCCTACAGCTGGGTGCGCAGGGTAGGTCAAGTCTGTAACCATTGGGAGAATCAATAAAGAGAAGTTTTTCTATATTTTTGTGCATCGTTTCCTGATTTAATGCATGATTGGATATAATTTGAAAGTATATTGTTTATTTACTATGCAAACTTATATGAATGTTTTGTATAACTAATTATAACGTAAGGCATCCAAGTACGTGAAGGTAATTAACTGGTACATGAAGATAAGTAAGATATCAAATAATAAAATAGAGCATGGCTCTATCAGAGCGGGAACGCCACAACCCCTAGTTAGGGCTATGCGAAGGAAGTGTATCAAGTTGTGAGGAACAGGGAAGTGTGCGAAGTGACCTATGTGTAGGAACAAACAGCGGACTAGTCGAACCTCTTAGACATCTCAAGGGTGCAGAAACCTTGTTCTAGCACCCTACCATACTACTTTAGGTGAGACCTCAGTCCGCGCTCTATGGACTGTTGCCAAAAGGGCAAGTAGTACAGGGATATTTTTGGCTAATTAAATCTGAACCTGGGTCAGGACCCAACAAGCCAACAAATGGTTTCGTTTCTGGGACTGGGATCTGCACAGAGATGTCTGATGTTGTATCACTAGAATTTGACAAAGAAAGGAATTGAAGATCAGTTGGATAGGAAGATTCAGGAGTTCGTGGCATAGGAAAACAAGATTCTGTGACTATCAAAGGAAGAGTGGCTAGACTACTACTTATATACAGAGATCCATGAAATTTTCTTTGCATCCTTCCCCATTGAGTTGTACGAGTGCATCACAAAGATAGCAGATAGCCAAGGAAGGTGTAACTCGACAACCCTATTATGTGGACTCCAAAATTAGTGTGTAGACTGGAAGCATCGGAAGATAAGATCGCACTTGCTACAGATCACTAGCTCGATCGAATCATAGGAGGATTCATCACTGAATTCGCGGTAGCTACTTCATTGAGTTATAGTGAGGCAGAATGACGCTTCCTTAAAGGACCACAAGGTAAGTACATTAAATATTTAAACACTTGGATTAAAATGCTGCTGTGTGAAAAAAGGGTTATACAAATAAATTGATGTTTGGGGCTACGCAAAGTGGGAGAATCTATAGAAACGAAGGTAGCACAGAACTAGAAACTAGCCCCTTGATTTCACCTCCGCGAGGGGGTGAGGAAGAGCTCGTGAAGGTCTCACCAAGAAGTGTGATCAATCTGATAAGGGAGATAATTCCGTGCATACCACCCCCACCCACACCACTACCAGTTTCATCGTCTTCACCCCCGTCATCACCCATACCACCTTTGCCACCACCAGGAAGCAATATGGCAAGTGCGATAAAGCTACTAGTGTTCAAGGGAGTAGGGAATGAAGATCTAGACCAGTTTTGGTTCATGATAAAAGTTGTATGGGAAGCACAGGGAGTCATAGATGAAAATATAAAGAAGGAAATGTTGGTCAATGCTATGCATTCCAATGACAATATGAATGCAAGGATCGCGGATATCCAAGTTACACTAAACAAAGAATTTAGAAGGCCAAAGTTAGAAGCACAGTTGATCATTGGATTCAAGGAAATCACAATGCTACCAGGTGAGACCCTGTGGGAGTTGGATCAAAGACTGAAGTGCACAATTCGTGAAGAAAACATGACATTAACAAATGAGCAACACAATGAATGGTTTGTAGCATTGTCAATGCTGCATCTACAAAATGCGTTGTCACAACAGAGGGTAAGCACTTAGGCTAAGGCCTTGGAGGTCGTGATGAGATTGCACGAGACCCCGATACAAGATCCCAACCTGGGAGTTCAGCAGATTCACGTGCAGTTGAAAAACCTATGCCTTGAGATGCAGAGTTTGAAACAAGACAGGACAACCCGCCTAGACATTCGCAATGAGGTATGGTGTGTAAAATGCAAAGGCCAAGCACACGACAAGGCCCACTGCTCAGTGTTCACAAATTACCTTATAGGAGGAGGGCCAATGCAATTAAGACTAGAGGCACAAGCATGACCAAGTGCAGTGTATGCACTATGGTGCACAATTTGTCAGATAGGAGAAAAGTATACTATAGATAACTGCCATCTTCTACAGAAGTATATGTAGAATTCACAACACTTCTTCGGTAATTTCTGTAGGTTAGTAGGACATGATGAGCGCACCTGTAGAAGTTATGAGTTGATGATGGTTCGAACTCCTACCTACAGAGTTTAGGCTAAAACACAGCACCTCGATCAAAACAAAGGATTGGTGTGCACCAGATTTTAGGGGCGCAAACAAGGCCGAGGTGGAAGGGGACTAGGAAGGGGTCGTAGACAGCTGATATGTTACAATTGCAAAGGGCCAAGGCATTATGCCCGCGATTTTACGAATCCAATGCCACCATCATGCTTGTATTGTACATTGTTTGATCATGAGACGGAGGACTGTCCCACACTGATCAAGAGATTGCGTGATAAAGGAGAACTCCAACCTCCCCCGACTCAGAACCTACAAGTGATGACGTATGAGTTGCATGAGGAAGACCCTAACGTAAAAATCATGCTCCGAAGTGGAATTACAACAAGGGATGACAAAGGCAAGCAACCTGAAGAAAGTACCTGGGTTTGCAAGGCTCCAATGAAGGAACCAGAATTTGATTTGCAATGTGCTAAGGAGACCTTCAAGGAAGCTAAGAGAAGCTTCATCGATGCCTCCACTTTAGGAAGTAAGGACAGAATAGAGCTAGAAATGGAACCATCCATGCTCACTACATTCTTGGAGACATGCATGAAGTTGTTGCGTGATAGTAAGGTTGTAAAGGGGCTGCAATAACTCATAACCAGATGTGCTAGGACTGCACTAGGAGAACCGCGCGTAGTCTAGAAGCTTAGGAAGTACGTGATGTGAATAGGAAGGGAGATGAGATTGACCGCATAGATTGGGGAATATGAGATGGACCAAGTGATTCTGGATCTAGGATCGGATGCGAACTTCTTGCCAAATCAGACATGGGAGCACATGTGCAGGCCTCCATTGCAATGGTCTTTTATCCAAATGCGAATGGAAAACCAGCAAAAGATCCTACCTATGGGGAGATTGTAGGGAATCACAGTAGATATCGAAATAGCAAGCGCACTAGCAGATTTCAAAGTACTAGAGATTGTGATGACAACAATCCCTACCCCGCGCTATTGGGAATAGATTGTGCCATTAACATGAATGGAGTGATAAATATGAAGAAGCACAATATGTTCTTTGAGAAAACGTCTCTGTGCATAGTGGTACTTTTAGACCCTGCAGAAGGATCGCGCTACATGGAGCCAGTGTGCGACTACGACAACGACAACGATCTAGACTATATCGACAAGATAACCACGTGGGAGCAATATTGGGTAAATCCAACTGTGGAAGGCCAAATCTCATGGGAGCACGAAAGCTCTTGCACATCATATTATGATGACAAGATACAACGATCACAGAACTAGTTACACGAGATAACCATGCTCAAATGTAACATGATGATGCGGTTTCTGGAATGCATAGCAATAGAGGTAAGATATCTACCTACATATGATGGATTAAGAGAGGTTGATGACTTTCTAAACAGATTTGAAAGAGAAGTGCCAGAATAGCAACACTTTGACCCTCTGAAATGGCTACTACGTGCTACACCTGCAAGATGGTGGGATACGCACCAAACAAGTTTTGAAGACTAGTGTGAATGCAGAAGGATGATGCACATGCAGTTTGGGAAGCCTCTAATGCAACTAATACACAAGATTTTCAGACAAAATGGCCTGCACACCCACCTATCTAAGTGGATACAAGCATATGGTGCGAAACCTACATGAATGCACATAGTCCTCGTGGTAGGAGACACAATCAGTAAACAGGTACATGTAAGACAATGGCGTGAACAAACCCTCCAGTTGGGACCACGAAGTATGGAAAGACCAAGTGCACAGAAGGATATCCATGCAGAAGCCTTTAACAAAGTATGTGAAGCACTGAACAAGGTCCACAATGCGAAGCAGACTGATTGGGACCTACGCGTACCAGTGGTTCTATGGGCTTATAGGACCGCGTGCAAGAACTTGACCGTGTAGGCACCGCCAAGGCTCGAGGATAAACAAAACACTATAAGAACTATAGTACATGGAAAGCTTAGACCTTGCATGATAGCATCGGTACATACAACAGTTCACGGAACCTTGGAAGAAGAAATCCAACTGGGAAATTCTAGGCTCCAAGAACTTGAAGAAAAAAGTGTACAATTAAGGATGAAAAGCACTCTGGTGGACGCACAAGTCAAGAAGCTGGAGGACGAGATAAAGGAATATTTTCTTGGTAAAAAGACTAGGGTGATAAGGTAGGATGCGCATGATCACGATGACAAGTTTGAGGCCTATCGTCATGAATTGATCAATCTAATGCCTTGGCTTAGACCGCACATTACTAAGCAAATCGACCAAGGTAGCACATTGCAAATGATAAAGTGCGCAATGCCACCCATAAAAATAAAAGGTGGGTATTTTCCAGGAAACATGATGGATGACAGGATGAAACTTTACATAGGTGGTGTGATCACCTAACTAGTCGAGGGAAGTACAGTCTTAGTGCTACAGGAAGTTGAAAGGAAGCGCAGGACTATAAACTACTCTTCTCGGGAGTTGCATGATGTTGGAGCTACGCACAGAAGCAAAGAGTCACAAGGTCTGTGAGCGTGCATGGGGGGTTGCACTGCAATGTGGGTTGGCCAGAAAGTGACCATTGAAGTCACTATTCATGATGGGATGCTTGACTTGAGACCAAATGGAGCGGGAAGAAAGTAATTAAGACATGATTTATGGGCAAGATTTGGGAAAATATACCGCTAAGAGAGCATTAATGAACCGGATTTTGGGGGAACGGTCGAATTCAAATTCAAAAACTACTATAAATTACAAGGGGTTGCCTAGCAAACAACACTTGGTCATTTGCAAATTGAGCTATTGAGTAGAGCCCTGTTTGTTTTTTGTTGAGTGTTGATTGAACCACTTAGATCATGAGTGATAGATTTCTAGATGACCACGATGGCAATAGCTAAGGAAGTTATGGAAATAACATAAATGACCACCAAAGAGGTTGTGCATGCCCTGACTGTGGGGGATTCTCTGGAAAGCACTGGTATTGTGGCAGAAATTTTGAAATCACTACACACGCCAAGACCTAAGAATGACAAACAAGCGATGGTTCACGTATGTGTGTCCCTGCGCAACCCACTACGCACCAAGATGTCAATGGAGGACAAGGGGAAAGCTGTCACCATAGATACTGATGAAGACGAAGAAGACCTGGAGGACCTAATTATCAAAGAGGACACGGACGAAGGCATGGAGGAGGAAACTGAGCCTACACACCCCCCGACAAAGTTGCTGGCCTATGTCCCCTCCACGGAAAGGGAAGGTTACAATGCCCAAGGACCTTGAAGAGACCAAGAGCTTGCTCTAGACACCGCTCCTCCAAAACAACATTACTTTTTAGGGCACACACCTGGAATAGGTGCTGAGATTAAAATTTGAAGAATGAGATCTTGCTGACCACGAGATGTTCCCTCACCTTGAGACCTCGCACCTCATGAAGCCCAAGCAGAACACCGCATAGGGGTTATAGAATTAGAGCCACGAAAGTGGTTGCACGGATTGGAAAATACCAAGCTACTTGTTACACAAAAATATCATCACCTTGATTATTTGCAGTTGGTGTAGGCCTATCATTACCTATACCAGCTTCCTAAGCAAGTCTTAAACCTCAGCTCTTCAAAGCAAGCTTGAGAAATGAGAGAAAGACATCAAAAAGAAATGTAACTCTGGTTCCGCACTTTCTCTTACTTTTGCTTGCGGGCCCGCAACTTTTGTTCAAGTTATCTGTGTACTTATATGCTCTGTATGTAAAGGGGAGGGTGTGTACCCCTGTAAAAGTCAAAAGGCGCAATATTTATCTTAAAAAACTCATCTTGGGTTAATTCTAGAGTTTTCTAGAAACATTTGTTACGTGGATTGTTCGCTCCAAGTGGTTCATGCATCCCATCATAGGAGGAACTAATCCCTTGTTGAGAGGAGCTATCCCTTTGAAGGAGGACTCTATCCTTTGAAGGAGGAGCTGGTAACTGATCTCCATT
>APFE031298963.1:108389-122083 GCA_000404065.3 Pinus taeda | reverse complement strand
TTTTTCTTGTTCATTATTTTATGGTACTGATATGCAAAAATAATTCAAAGTGTAAATAAGGAAGATTTGTTAAAAGAACTAGATAATACTGATTCACCCCCCCTCTCATTGTTATTTTCAACATCTATGTTAGAATGATGTCTAGTTTGGCTTGTTCAAGCCATTGTTCACATGGGTACATGTGCATTGTAATGTTGAGTCATGTCAAGTGTAAGTCAAGTCTCAATAGTGGATGTAACAGTCACAGTGGAGGTGAAGAGTCATGAGGATAGTTGAATGGTCACAAAGGGGAATGTCAAAGGTCACCCCACCCTTTGTTATAAATAGTCCCTCATAACTGATTGTATGGGCTTTTGGTTAGCCAAGCTTCTATTTAGACTACCTTGAAGAAATCTTGGACAGTATTGTAACGCGCCTTTGCTTCTCCACTGCACGGAGCTAGTACATCTCTTTGGAGGAGAAGGTGGATGTGGCTCTAATGTTTAACTGATGGGGATAGCAGGTTTACATGGACGTATTTTATGATTAGAACTTACAGTTCTTTATATAATAAGAGCCAACACATTTTCATGCATATTTTGTTATTGTAGTTGGACTGTTTCAGTTGCCTTAATGCTATATGTTGTTTAACTTATATATTTTTGTATGAACTGATTCATATGAAATTATAAGAATGTTGTTGCAAATGTGTTGTTGGTTTAGCCATCACTTTGGATTGTCGATTGTTCTGCTTTCCAGCTTGTGATTCATCTTTGCTTGTGTTTCCCTTCCTATTTGAATACTGATACAGGTTATCAAGGGGCGCACTCATCTCAGCCCCTTTGTGTTAGAATGTTTCATGCATCTTCCGTGACTCATTGCAGTGATCACACCATTGCTCCTGATAGAGTTATCTTACTCATCTCAGTGCGACATCGCAGTCAAAGGCATTATGTTACGACCCACTACTGGGACTCTTACACCAAATGATCTGAGGACTAATTGGGATTTCTTACCAGGTAGATGCCCTTGACATGTTGGTGGGTCCAACATCATCAACAATTATGAATTAGCCTCCTATGGAAATGAGATTCCTATTGAGCCCATTTCAATTTGCTTATTAGGTAGTTCAATCATTTTTCAACCCATCATCTTCTGATGTTGATTGAGTGAATGCGATTAATTATGATTATTCTCCTTTGCCTTGGTTAGAACCAGTTTCACTCCTTGATCCTTTCGAATATAAATTTCCATCTTATGAAAGTATTATGGAGGTCATGACTTTGGATGAAATTCCATGGAATGATTAGCATCATCATTCATATTTTCTACCTAGCCCTAATAAAATCGGGAATGATTTTTCAACTATGTTTTCACTTAAGATTCTAGAGAGTTCAGAATGGTCCATTTCAGTTTTTCAAGTTGAGTCCGAAAGGAATTTGGGAAACATATCTACACCAATTACCATTGAAATCTCAGTCAAAACATGAATTATTGAAAATATTCACATATGCGACTCATAATCATTTGAATAAATTCGAACATATAAAGCCCTATTTTAATAACTTTGCAACATCTTTTCCTGGTCCTATGAGGAAATTCCAGGAATTGACCCAAGCATTGTTGTGCATGAGATTAAGGCTTACTGAGATGTGAAACCTATAAAATAACGATTACATCCTGTGCATCCATGAAAATATGTTGTGATTAAAGTTGATGTCGACAAACTGCTCAAAGCAGGTTTCATCTACCCAATTCCCTTGACTGATTGGGTGTCCAATATTGTACCTGTTAACAAGAGATAGGGAACCATTAGAGTATGTGTTGATTATAGGGATAACAATAATTCTTGTTTGAACGACAACTATTGTACTCCCCATATCGATCAAATCATTGACGATTGTGCCAAAAATGAAATGTTTTCATTTATAGACGAATTTTCTGGCTACAACCAAATCAACATACTCCCATCTGATCAACACAAAACCACACTCATCTACCCATGATGTAATTTTTCCTATCTAAGACTCCCATTCAAATATAAAAATTCCATTGCAACTTTCCAATGGACTATGTCTTACGCATTTCACGATATCAAGCATATTGTGCAACCTTATTTGGATGAATTTACATCTCTTTCACTAAGATGGGAAGGCCATCCAATCCATTTGAGAGAAACCCTTATCATATGTTGGCATTATAATATTCTATTGAATCGACACAAGTGTTTTTTTGTGTGAAATCCAATCGATTTCTAGGATTTGTTGTTTCAAAGAAAGACATTCATGTCGATCCATTGAAGTTTTGAGGCTACTCTAAATTTTCCACCTCTTTCCAATCTCCACCAACTCCAAAGTTTACAAGGGAAAGTAAAATTTCTACATCAATTCATCTAGAACTACTCTGAGTTAACTAAAGGTTTTACTCAACTGTTGAATAAGAGCATCTCATTTACTTGGGATGAAGTGGCTCAAAATGCCTTTGATGCACTTACAAATGCACTTACCCATACACCATTGTTGCATCCTCTCGACTGTCATTGAGACTACCTTTTATATTTAGCTACATCCAATATCACTATTGGAATGGTTTTAGTTTAGGAAGACAAATTAAACGAAGAGCATGTGATATATTACTTAAGTAGAAATTCGACCAAAACTGAAGAAAAATATGCACATGTGGAGAAATTGGCCTTGGTATCCGTTCAAGTTGTCCAATGTTATCGTCATTACATTCTATTGTGCAAAGCTAATGCGATTTCTTATTGCAACCCCATGTTTTAGATTCTTACCAAACAATTTATACAGAGGAAGTATTCCAAATTTGTAGTCATCGTACAGGAATTTGATTTGGAATTCATTAAATATAAATCTAAGAAATCCCTAGTATTTGCTGAATTATTATGTGACTTTCCCCATACTGAGAAGAAAAACATGGTAGAGGATTCTCTTCTAGATAAATCTCTCTTTCTGATTAGTACTTTAGATCGCTAGTATGGAGATATTATCATTTATCTTTAGTCCTAGAAATTTCAACCAGCACTGAGTCGAACTGATTGTTGTTGTATCTAGTACCAATCCTAGCAATACAATATTGTTGGCGATACAATTTATCTTCATGGTGCCAATTCCATCTTAAGATGATGTTTAACTCATGAGGAAGCTAAAAAGGAATTAAATGACTACCATTTTGGCGCTTGTGCTGGTCATATGTTAGGTTTTGCCACTGCCCAAAAGATCCTGCGTGTGGGGTATTTATGGCCTTCTATGTTCAAAGACTATATAATTTTTGTCCGAAAATGCCATAAATATCAAATATATGATCAGAAAATACGTAGATTCTCTTCACCCAATCATTGTTGTCGGTCATTTCACTAAATGAGGCATTGATTTCCTTACATGTAACCCTCAGTCGGCCTGGGGGCATGGGTTCATTATGCTAGCAGTAGATTATTTTGCAAAATGGACTGACGAAATTCCTACATATAAGGATGATGGTGAAACAACATCCATTTTCATATTCAATCATGTGATTTCTCTTTTCAGAGTTCCTCAAGCCATCATCGCGGACCATGCTAACCATTTTCAAAACTTTATGATGACTGATATTACCACAAAGCTAGGCCTACATCACGAAATTTCTACCCCATATTATCTATAAGAATATGGCCAAGTAGAAGTTGTTACAAGGTTTTAACCACCATCATTGATCGGATTATTGGTACTCATAAAGGAGATTGGCATCTAATGCTTTATCTAGCCTTGTAGGCATACCATACCACAACAAAAACATTCACTGGTTTTACTCCTTTCTAACTCGTTTATGGGATGGAAGAAGTTTTATCGTTTGAATGTGAGATACCATATTTGAAACTTGAAATTCAATTATTACCAACCACTTCTACCGAGGAAGAATGTTTCTTGTAGTTATCCCAACCTCATTGGATACATGCACAAAAAAACAAAGAAAGAGCAGACCACCCTGATACCACCGATCCAAATTTATGAACGAACGAAATGAAATATAGATATGAACAGAAAAATAATGATATATTGAAAAAAACATCAATTCATTAATAACAAAGTACTAAAAATTGTTTACATGCAGAATGGAAATAAACTAGCTAAGGCGATTATAGCTTACCTCTCAGAAGTGATGTGGCTGCTACATTCCTTCTGAACTGTGTTACACTAAGGCTTGAAAGCCTATTTATTATTGAGAAATAATGGAAAACCCTAAACATCTAAAAACCTAACCCTAGGAGATGAAGCTCCAAAACTCTGTGGGCCCTATTGCGGTAAATTGGTACATCAACTTCCTAGGGTCGTAACTTTGGCATATGATCATCATTTGATGCGTCTGATACCTTGTTAGAAATATATATTTGAGGAATACAATTTTTTATTGAAATCCCTTACCCCAAGCCACAAGTTTTCATTCGTCCAAAAAAAAACATCGTTTATGGCCTCAAAACGAATCTAGAAGTTCAAGACCCCAAAAACTGCCAAAAATAGTAAATTGTGCTACAATTAAGGAAACTGAAAGACATAGTGGTGGGGTCCAAGAGGGATAGGTGGGTGGCCACCAATATCCACTTGGATCAATGGGTGAATCACAATTGATAATCAATGCACTCTAAAAGCTTATCAATGGTGCCCCTATCTCTAGAATGATTAAAAGTTGGTCCCTAGAGCCTTAGGAAGCGAGAGTTTGGGACCTACTTTTTCATTCCCCTACATGATAACTTGCATACTAGAAAGTGAGGTAACAAGTCAAAGATTTTTTTGAAAAACTAGGGAAATGAGTAAGCACATCTAGAATTTTCCTCCCCCATGCCTTCCCCTTTGAATCAAAGAGAGATTGACGAACTAATTAACATAAATGAGAATTATACTATTTCCCCAGCGGGGGTGACATCCAATGTGAAAGGAGGATAGTGATAATAATTTAATCCCTTTCCCATGAATTATGAGCATTTATGAAGAGTGTTCAACAAGCACCTCAAAACAAGTGGCAAGAGATGATTCCATAATTTAGAGGAATTACAAGAATTCAAGTCATTCTGTTGGAGAGAAGTCTATTATGCATGATGATGCATGTTTGGGTGGTAGGTGGAATTGTTTCTTTGGATGTGTAGGGTGGTATTCAGCCTAAGCCACCCATAACTATTGAAGATGTGATGATCTAGGTAGATATTGATGGCCACCTGCCTATTCCACTTGGAACCCCACCATTGTTTCTTTTCAGTTTCCTTAACTGTAGCACAACCTACTATTTTTTGTAGTTTTTCACGTCCTAAACATTGTGAGCCATTTGTAGGGACTAGAATACATTTTTATGGAAAATGGAGAGATTGGAAAAATTCCAATAAAATCTTTTGGATTTTTTGGCCTCCTATTCAAGATCATTGAAACAAGGTATTATGATAGCCAAACAAGGTTTGTATGCCAAAGTTATGACCCCAGGAAGTTGACATTCCAACCTACCCCAATGAAGCCCAAAATATTTTTGCACTTCACCTCCTAGGGTTAGGTTTTTTGGATGTTTATGGTTTCTCATTGTTTCTCAATGATAAAAAGGCCATTGAACCTCATTGTAACATAGTTCAAAGGAATGTAGCCACCACATCTCTTCTCAGCAATAAGCTATCATTTCCCTAGATAATTTATTTCAATTTTGTATGTAAGCATGTTTAAGTTATTTGATAGTAATGAAATGAGGTTTTATTTTTTTTCATCCATGTGTTTATGTTTATATCTGTATTCTATTACACTCTTGTATAAGTCAAGATTAGTGGTATCAAAGCGATCTTCTCTTTCTCTGTTTTTCTTTTCATGTCCCTAATGAGGTTAGGGTATAAGGAGTTAAGGCTCAAATTGGTTGAACCTTTACAAGACTAGCCTTGCGAACCCCAACGACCTCCAATGGTGGAAGAATAGAAAGACGAGGGAGCAAAATATGCTTTTAAAATATTTCTCAAAGAAGCCCACGAGCGACAAAGGAGTGTGATGATGAACAACTTTGCATAGATCCTTTGGCGTATACCCACAGGAGATCCATCTTCATCCAACAGCGACTATGCAGGTTCCACTCCCTTTAAGTTATTATTCAACTTTAAGATCCCCATATTTGAAGGACAGATAGATGGTGATGTCATAAATAAATTGTTAAATCTATTAGAAAAATATTTTTATGTTCATGATTTTTTTAATCAGTAAAAGATTACTTTTTTTTTCCTCAAAGCCAACCCCCATATCAAGAACTGGTGGGAAACCTACTATCATAAGAGGGACGAGAGGGAACCCTCACTATTTTCAATTGCATGAACTTGGAATTATTTCTGAGATATGATCAAAGAGAAATATTATCCTGTCAGAATATATGAAGATAAATACATAAAGTGGAGCATGTTATAGCATGGAAGGGACCAAGACATGTTGAAGATCACAAATATTTTTCATACCCTTCACACGAAGTTAGGTATGAAGGATTCTAAGTGACATTTGGTGCTCAAGTACCATGACTACCTACACAATTACATCTAGGACAAGGTGGAGTTCCTGTACATCTCCTCGCTCAACACCATGTATTGATATGTTGTCAAGATCGAGCAAAAGTTTAAATAGAAGAAGCGAGATTTTGGATCTACGAATCCAAAGTAAGGGAAAGGCGCCCCCAAACTACATAACAAATCACAAAGACAAGGTGGGGTGACCCAACACAACTCGTCAAAGTCATAAGAAAAGAACAACAGCATGGAGACAAAGGACATGAGAAAGTGGTGTGAGTTCCATAAGAGCCCCAATTACAACACGAGTGAGTTTTGAGCCAAGTAGTCACTAACGGAGTTGAAGGCTTTTGAATCAGTTTCATTTTCTGACTTTGAGTTAGAACTCGGCAAGGGAAATGACAAAGGGAATCAAATTATTCATGTGGAACCTGGTGACACCGTTTCCACCACCAAGATGTAGAAGATTGAGCCTAAAGATCCAGAGGAGGGGGAGCACCTCTTCCACTCATAGATGTCAGTGAAGGGCTCTTCACTGCAGTTCATTGTCAACAGCGAGAGCCTAAAGAAAATCATTTCAACAGAGGTCATGAAGTAGCTAGGCCTAATGAGCACACCATACCAGCAACCATACACCATCTGGTGACTTTACCAAAGATGATATCTCCACACCAGCCAATAGTGTCGCCTTCCCTACAACATCAATCCCTTCACAGATGAGGTAATGTGTAATGTTTCTCCTCTTGGAGTTTTCGATGTATTATTAGGCCAACCATACTTGCGGAAGTGTCATATTGTGTATGAGTCTAGGTCTCGTAATGTTATTATTACTTTGGGAAATAAGTTATATAGGATCCTAGAGGTAGAATTGCCTACCACCATCTCTTTGATCTCTATGAATCAATGTAGTAAGATCATTTCTCAAAACAAGAAGTTTTTCTTCCTTATGATTCGCTCTCAGGGAAAAAATAAGATCGTGGACACCTCCAAGACCTCTAGACAGGGCTCCTCCATACAATAACAACAGATGGACAATGTCATGGATGAGTACATGGATATCTTCACCTCACCCATAGGATTACCCCTACACTGTCAATTAAATAAGTCCATCGATCTGACCCCAGGTGTTGCTACCTAATGGAACAATCTATTGACACTTTATTCTAGAGAACGATGCGATTAGGAGGCATATTCAGGAGTTGTTGCAGAAAGGTCACATCAAGCCCATTTTGTCACCCTATGGGAGCCCTATCATATTGGTACATGAGAACGATGGAACCTGGAGGCTCTGTATTGACTATCAGGTGATGAATAATATCAGTGTCTGGAATAGGTATCTAATCTAATGGATTGATGACCTTCTGGACCAACTTAATGGAGCCAAATGCTTCAGCAAGATTGACTTAAAGTCTAGTTATGACCAGGTAACAATTGAACCATCTGATTTGTGGAACACCACCTTTAAATCCAAGGAGGCCCTTTTTGAATGGTTTCACATTCCTTTCGGGTTGATGAATACTCCCATAACCTTCATGAGGATGATGGATGACATATTTCATCCCTTCGCCAACTCGTTCGTGGTAGTCTACCTAGACAACATCTCGATCTTCAGTCAGAGTTGTGAAGAGAACATACACCATATCCGACATGTCCTCAAAATCCTTTGACAACACAAATTATGTGCCAAATTGGACAAATGCACCTTTGGTATGACCAAGGTTCAATATCTGGGGTACATAATTGACGAGTGGGGTATGCATGGGGACCCAACTAAGATACAAGTTATTCAGGATTAGCTAGCCCCAACCACTCTTTAGAGCTCTGTAGTTTTGTATGTCTTTCAAATTTCTATCGCAGTTTGGTGTTGGGATTCTCTCATATCACTCAGCCTTTGAGTTAAGTCACCAAGGGCAGAGTGAAAGTAAATTTATTTTGGTCTAAATCCCAATAAAAGGAGTTTGTCAAGTTGAAGTATCATCTCTTCTCTACACCAATGCTATCATTACCAAACTTGCAATAACCATTTAAAATTGAGACAAATGCCTCTGACTATGTTATTATTGTAGTTCTTACCCAGTAAGGGTATCCAAGGACATATCAAATTGAGACACTTTTAAATATAGTAAGAAAGTATCCCACTTATGACAAAGGGATGTATTCCATTGTGATGGCATGTTGATAATGGAAGCATTACATTCTGGCGAAGGAAACGATCATCCAAATAGACCAATGACCCTTCCAGTTCATGTAAACAAAAGGAAAGTTACAGAACGATCACCATTAGAAATGGTCAACATATCTACCACTGTTCCATTTGAATATCAAGTACAAGAAGGGAGGAACCAATAATGTTGATTATTGTCTCAGCTAACCTTCGATTATTGTGTTAAGCACTATTCTTGACTCTTATGGACACGAGACTTCGTGGTGGCCACATATTTACAAGAGCGATCCAGAATTAGACAATGCATACCAGATGCAAATGGATGGAAAGAAAGTCCTAGATTTTCACCTCTATGGTGCGATATTATGCCACCAGGGACACCTTTGTGTTCCTTCAAGTGAGCATTCCAAGATGATTTTGGAGGTGCACTACAGTTGGGACCCTAGACATTTTGGAGTAAAGAAAATAGTGGTATTGTTGCAAAGGTATTTTTATTTGTTGAACCTTTGACAAGATGTCAGGAAGTACATTAGATCCTGCATGTCCTATGCCATTTCCAAACCGCAAATCAAGAAGAGAAGCCTATATACTCCTCTGCCTACTCATAGTTGGCCTTAGGAATCCATCTCCATGGATTAGATGATGGGCCTTCCTTCTACTAAGCATGGAAAGGAATTCATTTTTGTTGTTGTCAACGAATTCTCTAAGATAGCCATTCTGGCAGGATGCAATAAAAATATCACAATAGAAGTCACTCTTAATATCTTCTTTGAATTTGTGTGGGTACACTTTGGGATCCCATAGTCTATTATCTCATATCAAGATAACAAGTTTCTCAAAACATTTTGGTCAAGCCTCTAGTCAGTGTTAGACACCAAGCTCACTAAGTCCACAACTTTCCACCCCCAAACTGAACGCAAAACAAAGGTCATCAATAGGGTGATCATGCACATTCTACAAGTGTACAATTTGAAGCATCCATGCACATGGAATGAAAGCATCCCCTATTTCCAGCACAACTACAAAATATCTCTCCCTAACTCTACTGGAAACAACCCCTTTCAGGTGGGGTTGGGTTTCCAACCACTATGTCCCATTTATGTGGCCATACCATTTGCAGTTACTCAAGTAGATTCAGCTCATGTCCAGTCTAAACTTAAAGGGACTAACAACTTCATTGAGCACATTCAACACATCCTCCAGCAGGTCCTTGACATATTGGACATAACAAATTCTACGTACAAATAGTGTCGTGATAAACATCGGGTACCACACAAGTTCTAGGTGGGTGACAAAGTTTGGTTACATTTATAGAACACACGTCTCACTGGGGCCTAGTGCAAGCTTCAAACACTTTGCTATTGGCCTTACGCCATCACCAAGGATGTGGGAGACAAGTATTTTGAGGTAAACATGCCTCCATTCCTTGGCTTGCACCTCGTGTTCAAAGTGGATTGCCTTCAGGCATACTTTTCACCCTTATTGAACACATCAGGAATTGCAGAACAACTCACACTAATAGAGCTAAACCCGGACTGCATAGAATAGGCTACAACTGATTAGATCATGGACACATAGATTAAGAACACTCACGAGAAAGATATCTAATTGTATTGGGTTCTCAACACTGGCCAAATCCTACACCAAAGAAAGTTGCTCACCAGGGACACAGTTCAACGAAATTTTCCCCCATCTCATGAGGCATTCAATGCAATAGCGACCATTTCTTCCTAAGGGGAGAGGACTGATCCAGGTGGATATTGGTGGCCACCTTCATATTCCACCTGGACCCCCACTATTTTTTCTTTTTGTCTTCCTCAATTGTAGCATGACTTACTATTTTTGGCAATTTTTTGGGTCCTAAACTTCTCGAGCTGTTTAGAGGGACTAAAAGACATTTTTAGGGAAAAATAGAGAAACCAAAAAAATGCCAAATTGGTTTACTGATTCGTTTTCAACCTCCTCTTTGACATGTTTAAAACAAGGTATTATGATAGCCAAACAAGGTTTGTATGCCAAAGTTACGATCCTGAGAAGTTCATGTTCAAACTTACCCCAACAGGGCTGACAAGCTTTTGGAGTTTCATCTCCTAGGGTTATGTTTTTTGATGTTTAGGGTTTCTCATTGTTTATTAATGATAAAAATGTCATCGAGTTTCATTGTAACATAGTTCAAAAGAATGTAACCTCCACATCTCTTCTCTTAGATAAGCTAACACTGCTCAAGCTATTTTATTTCCATTCTGTATGTAGGCATATTTAGGTTCTTTCATGGTAATGAAATGAAGTTTTATTTCTATTACTTTTCTATGTTAATGTTTATGTATGTATTATGTTTCATTCTTGTATAAGTCCAGATCACGTGATGAGTGGAAGCCAAATTTCATTTGGCTAAGAAGCAACTAATTTGGGCACATAAAGGAGCTAGAACATGGAAAACTAAGACTCGGGCTTATGTTGGTCTGTGCTTCTTTCGAGCTCAAGTCTTGACGCTCAACGGGGGAGAAGAAACCTAAGTCAGAAACTCAAAGAGACATCACTAAAATTGTTAGCATTTCTCAAACTCCAGGTAGTATTCCTCTTCTTGACTTCCATTTTGGTCTTCAATTACAATGTAAAAAGGTTTGCTGGTGTACCTGGTAAGGTGCAGTGTGGTTGCTTTCTCTTATGTCTATCTTTGTCATGAATATTTTGAAGAGAGGGATAAACCCCTATCAATATGTGTAGAAAATTATTGTGGTTAAATAATGGGGAATTTACAACTTTGTAGCTAGAATAGTCATCGTGTCTCCCCATTTTCTTATGAGTTGTGGCTTTCCATCTAGGAAAAGTTCCATCCTCACAGAGTTCTGGGTGATTTGGAATGACATACATTGACATCTTCTTTTTTATTCTGAACATCTAAATTTTGTTGGGACCTATAGTCTCTCTATACTAGGGGCAAGAAACTATGGTCACATAGTTAGAAATAATTTGGGGAAGGGTTTATCTCAATTAGGCCCTCTCATTATATCCCGTAGTGTTATCGCTTCTTTGGACTTGGGTTCACTTGCCAGTAGTGGAATAACTGGGAGAATGGAAACAAGTGGGGTTGGACATGGGTTAGGTATAGGAAAAGGGCCACCCTAGACATCATGTAATGTCAATGGGGTCACACACACCAAGGTGTTGGAGCTATGCAACACACAACAAAGAACAAATAATAACTAAGAGATTTAGGTGAAGAGTTAGATCAACAAGTTGTAAATTCTCTGGGTATAATAGAGTTGGATCCACCATTTGATACACTGGAAAACCACCTTCACCAAATTACTCGACAGTTCAAACAAATTTTTCAACACTTCCATGATGAATTGAATGAGATCATTGAATTCATGAATGGTCTTCAAAATAACCAATGGAATATGATGGATTTCTCATTGCCTTGCATCGAGGTTAGAAAATAATTATAGTGAGGCTAGATCTTTTGGAAGGCAAGGTGGAGCATATTAAGGGAAATCTCCACGAGGTGTTTCATGCACATATGCCACCAAGAAACAACTTGGATGGTCCAGGGCCAAGGGACCTTGTAGTTCAAGGATGAAAATTGGTTGTCTATTTGTTTTAGGGACTTTTTAGTTGTATTCGTTAATGTGTATGTGGTTTGTTATCTTTTGTTTGTTGATGACAATGTTTTTCTGATATTAGATTTTGGCCAATAAGTACGATAGGAATGAGGATACTTGTTTTTTTGGTTATAATCCCATCATGATGTACCGATGTCATGAATTAATAGAAAATTTTGATTTACAAAAAAATATAGGCATAGTCTAACTCTAGATGAAATGACCATTTCATCGAAATCTACTTCTACAATTTCAAGCAAGATTGTGATTTTTTGTTCTTTAAAATGCATTTTAGAATGCAAAAATGTATTCGGTACCCTAAAAAACCATTAGAACACTGAAAATAGATTAAACAACTTAACCTGAAGTTTTCAAAAATCTCTATCAGAATTGGGCTAAAATTAATTAGAAAAAAATTCCTTGAAAAAGATCATTTTGTCTATTAGTTAGATTACAAATTCAATATGTATAATATACTACACTAACCTAGATCCATCTTAACTACGAATCTATCAAGTTTCGATAGGGATAAAAAATTTGAGGATGCAAACCTCATTTTTGAGTTAATATTTGATCTATCTCGACACCTGATAGATCCAGAGTTAAGAGAGATCTAGGATTATTTAACTATTAATAATTAAAATTAAAATTATTAAAATTATTTTTTATTAATATAATTTTAACCTAATTTCACTGAATAAAATGGTTTAATTGATAATTATAATTATTAATTTATTTTATTTTATTTCATTTAATGTAATTTAACCAAGTCAAAATGTTTACATAACACAACCATATAACATCTCTTCCATACTGGGCTGGAGAGCACCTCTTGGCTCGATAATGATAATCTAATTTTAAGGTCATGGCCAAGCAAAACGCCAAATTGGTGTATTAAACCTCATTGTCCATGAAACAAGGAACTTGCCTCCTCAAAACAATTTAACTACTAAAATCTATGAAGATGTGCATTCCCTATCGCCTCTCGATTTGAACAGGTGCTCTCTTAGAAGGAAACATATGTTTAATTGGACATTTTTTTATCCTTTGTGTTGTAAAATATATTTAAGGAAAAATATTGAAGATATTAATGAATATAACGTAGTCATAGTCATATAATAAACTCACTTAGTAGTGGATGAATAATAAATAGATGTATTAAAAAGTTAAAATGAAAGGAGCAGTCTAAATAGTCGACAAAATAACATTTTTCACCGGCATTTGTTAATATAATTTCAACTAGGATTATGATTTCTTGTTTTTGTTTTTAATGCATTTTTAAATATACAAATAGATTCAACACCTTGAAAACTCCAAACACTTAAACTTTGAAAATTAAACATCTTCAACTTCAAACTTTAAAAAAATAAACAAGATTTTGATAAAATTGATGAAAAAATACCAAAAAAACTAATTTATCTATTAATTAAACTATATT
>APFE031298963.1:68245-107631 GCA_000404065.3 Pinus taeda | reverse complement strand
TTTTTGTAGATAAAGGTTATATATATATATATAATTGACATTGAAGAGAATGATAACAATTTAATAATTATTTATTTAATATTGAATGATGACATTTTTTTTTATATAATGCTCATATTATAGTAGACATGTCATGTCATTAGAGTATAGATTGATAGTGAGAGTTGTACAAATTGTACACATGTTATTTTTACATATTTTTTCAAATTTATATTTGTAATTTTTTTTTTTTTTTTAAATAAAAAATAAAACCCATAAAATTGTCTATCCAATACTTTACACCAATGAGAAAATAGAATTTTTGAATTTAATTACAAACCATTTATGTTTATGGTACACGGTAATTAATATATAATGTTATTTTTCAAATTATTTATATTTATTGTACATAGTAAGTAGTGATATACTACTCTAATTACACCGTAAGGCGTTTACCTGTGGAAAAACTCTCGCTGTTACGCTGGCACAATCTGCACCCTATGATCCACTGTTAGACGATTAAAACATTTTACACTATTGGATTTGAATGGATTGAATTTTCAACTCACTCCTTGGTTTATGCCTCTTAATCGTAGGTTCAACCATTGAATGCTTAGTTGTAACCACTTTCTCTTAACCGTATGTTCAACTGTTGAATGTTTAGTTGTAACCATCTACTCACATGCGTGTACACCATTCTCTTTATTGGAGTACTAGTCCAGTGGAAACTCGGTACGTGCTACTACGCCTGCTCGATATCCTCTAGTGGAAACTTTGTCGATGCCTTTAAGCCAAATCGAGAGGATGTTTGTTGCAACCGATGGACTAACTTGTGCCTTTGTCCAATAAGAGCTAGGGATTTATTTGGAGAAAGAAGCCTCTGTCTAGCAAGAGACAGGGATTTACTTGGAGAAAGAAGCCTCCATCGAGCAAGAGCCAAGGATTTACTTGAGAAAGATGTAATGAAATTATCGCTTGGTTTTAGAGATGAGGTAGTGGGGATCCTTTCTTCTATATTTCTTCATTGAAATCAATTAAAAAATTTCCTTGTTTCTTTTAACTAATTAGAATGAATATGTATTTTCTTCTGTATTTCAACTGGATTTAATGTTTTGAACTCCATATAACAAAGCATAAATTATCTTCCGAGGATGGCCGAGTGTTTTTAGAATTAAATATTTTATATAGTATGAACAATGTGTAAAAAACTAACATGATCAAAGTCAACAGTTTATGTTCCTATCTCGACCTTTGTACACCGGGGATTTTTTTTACACCCTTGTTTAAGAAAATGTGCATAACAAAGGTTATATTGTGTTTTTTTTCTTCATTGTTCATTTTAAAAGAAAAATGAGTAATTTCTCTTCCTCCAGAGGTAAAAGTGAACATCATCTTTATTTGATCAAAACAACCGTTTGATATAGTAGCATTTTTAATCAAAGCAATTCATCATATAGAATGTTATATCTTAACCAAGTTGTCTGACAAGTTGTTCACATGCCATAATGAATTATTCAATACTTCATCAAGCCCAAACCTGTACGTCTCAATGCTCACTAGTGTTCACTAGATTTCACCTCTATTATGAAAGAAACAAGTTGTTTGCATGCCATAATGAATTATTCAATACTTCATCAAGCCCAAACCTGTATGTCTCAATGCTCACTAGTGTTCACTAGATTTCACCTCTATTATCAAAGAAACAAGCTTACTTCAAAAATAAATAAGAACATCGGTGCCATGCTGAAACAAAATCCTGAATATCATTACTGTAAATTAAAGTACATGTTAATTTCCTTTTCTCAAATATTTGGGAAAGAGATGAGAGATTATGTAGGAATTCACTTCATATGCAAAGAATATCTTTGAAACTACGTCCTTCAACTGTTTTTCTCCTCCTCATATCTTGAACCGGTGATGAGATTTGGCTACCACAATATGACATGGAATTACTTCATTCCAATTACCTTGATCAATATTCACTTCTACCACAGTGTATTCAATTGCACTACCTGCTGGATAATTCATCTCGTGAAGTTGTATTTAGTGGTGCTGCCAAACCTTTCCTCTACCAATCTTCACAGGCATGAGAAAAAAAAGAAGAAGTCTAAACAAAATGTTCAGAAGCGCTGAGAAGCAAAGAATGTAGTAAGCGTTTAGATATTATCCACAATATTCCAACTTTAAATTAATGACTAGGATTTTTAATGGTGGATTTTGAAGTAATCTGGTGAGTCTAGAGAATATCTCATTGTGTCAACCATTTAATCATTTAAAAAAAATTATAGTAAAATTCAAAATTATCTGGATATAAAATATAGAGATAAAGAATAACATGATGACATTTGTGCCAAATAATCCATTATATAAAAAAAAACCACTTATTAAAAATTTGTATCTAAATCGCTTACCTTCGTTCCATTGGGTAAAAGGGATTGCAAGACTTTGAAACACGTGTTAACCTCCTGTACTTGCCAATACATAATAATTCTAAGAACTTAGTTTCCTTGCTTATCCAATAACATTGTGAATGCAAAGGAAAGGTTGTTATATATATACAGTTGTAATAAACCGATACCCAGCTTTAAAAACCCACAAACTTAGTGAGTATTAAATCAAATCAACATAAAATGGTTAACTACATCCATATAAAAACCTCATCAATATGGAAGTAGGATTTGTTTTCAATCTACTAGTGTGTTAGAAATTATAAAATTGTATAACTACCTTTCCCTGGTCCCCTCAATCAAATTCAGAAACAATTGTTAAATTGGATTTTTTTCCCAGACTATTGATTGAAGGACAACAACCCTCATCAATATGGAAGTAGGATTTGTCTTCAATCTACTAGTGTGTTAGAAATTCCAAAATTGTATAACTACCCTTCCCTTATCCCTGTAGGTCTTTAAAATTTAAGAACAACTGTAGCTCAACAAAATTCAGAAACAATTGTTAAATTGGATTTTTTTTCCCATGCTATTGATTGAAGGACAACTATTGATAATGCTTGAACCTCAAGAGATATGTTTTAGGAGCCAAACAAGGTAAAAAAAAAAATCTCTTCATGTAAAAAATAATTGAAATTTGCATGGTATTTGTCGCTTCATATTGTAAATAGCCTCATTCGTTTTGGATCTCCATTTTACCACAACTAACACAACCAAATCATTCAACAACTGTGCTTTCGCTAATCTTGCCCCATTTCATGTTTGAGTTTCATGAAGAGTCTATGTCATCACTTACAATGTACTTAATATCTATGGTGAAATTTATGTCCATCACATAATAAATATTGCAAAACCAAATATAATCTGATAATGTATGTGCAGTTGTTATAGATATTATGATAAGACTCAACTATGGTCTATTTAACAAGCATTTATTAAGCAATGTTAACAATAGGTTTGTGCTTAAGCTATGCTCATGAGCTTCAACTATGGTAATACAACTAACGTAGCCCTAAGCCTAATGAACATAGTATAGGGAGTATAAGGTGAGTCATAAAGATAATTTTAACTTATATCAAGAAACTACACCAACATAGTACTTTTCTAGGTCATGTCTCTCCAATTAATACTATTATCTCAAATAGGGGGCTTATAGCTTGCTTCACTTTTGCTATTCTAAATCACCTTGGAGATTAAAGAAACTTATTATCAAAGCATGTGTGGTTCATAAATAAGGGTGTTCCGACATGAATCTCAACTCCCAAACAAGATTCTTCATACATTGCTCAATCCTGACTTCCCCTCTTCTTATCAATATTGCACCATGACACTCCTCCTCCTTGCACAAATTTAAACTATGAGGCACAATGTAGCTATTGCATATAGGAGCATTTAGATCTCATAAGAAAAGTGTGATACCCTGTTCTAATTTTCTCTACAAATGTGATGGAAAGTGTGCCCTAAATGGTGGAAATTTCAAGGTTAATGTAGCATAAGCTAAATGAAAATTTACAATCTTCTATACAAGATCAAGAAAGATATGCCCAGTAGCCAACACCATAGAGTAAGACATGTTTTCCATTTCCACAGTTGCTACCAAATCTCTTTCAATGCTAGATTTGTTTTCTCAATAGACTTGTTTTTATTGATGAAAGTTTTTACTGATGAAAGCCAAAATTGTTGCATATAGATTTCTTTTCTCAATAGAATTGTTTTTATTGATGAAAGCCACAATTGTTGCATATAGAATCATTTAGATCTGATAAGAAAAGTGTGATACTCTATTATAATTTTCTCTACAAATGTTGGCAATATCATGGTTAATGCAGTATAAGCTAAATGCAAATTTACTTTCAACAACAACTATGCTTTGGCTAATCTTGCCCCAATTCATGTCTGAGTTTCATGAAGAGTCTATGTCTTCACCTGCAATGTAATTAATATCGATGGGGAAATTTATGTCCATCATATAATAAATGTCGCGAACCCAAACATAATCTGATAATGTATGTGCAGTTGTTATAGATATTATGATAAGACTCAGCTATGCTCTATTTAACAAGCATTTATTAAGAAACGTTAACAATAGGTTTGTACTTAAGCTATGCTCATGAGCTTCAACTACATTAATACAACTACTAACGTAGCCCTAAGCCTAATGACCATAGTATAGGGAGTATAAGGTGAGTCATAAAAATAATTTTAACTATCAAGAAACTACACCAACATAGTAATTTTTTAGGTCATGTCTCTCCAATTAATACTATTATATCAAATAGGGGGCTTATAGCTCGCTTCACTTTTTCTATTCTAAATCACCTTAGAGATTAAAGAAACTTATTATCAAAGCATTTGTGATTCATAAATAAAGGTGTTCCGACATGAATCTCAACTCCCAAATAAGACTCTTCATACATTGCTCAATCTCGACTTCCCCTCTTCTTATTTTATATTACACCTTGAAACTCGTCCTCCTTGCACAAATTTAAACTATGAGGCACAAGGTAGCTATTGCATATAGGAGCATTTAGATTTGATAAGAAAAGTGTGATACTCTGTTCTAATTTTCTCTACAAATGTGATGGCAAGTGTGCCCTGAATGGTGGCAATTTCATGGTTAATGTAGTATAAGCTAAATGAAAATTTACAATGTTCTATACAAGATCAAGAAAGATATGTCCAATATCCAACACCATAAAGCAAGACATATTTTCCATTTCCACAATTGCTACCAAATCTCTCTCATTGCTGGATTTGTTTCCTCAATAGACTTGTTTTTACTGATGAAAGTTTTTACTCACAAAAGCCACAACTGTTTTTCTGCATATAGAAGCATTTAGATCTGATAAGAAAAGTGTGATACTATATTATAATTTTCTCTACAAATGTTGGAAATATCATGATTAATGCAATATAAGCTAAATGCAAATTTACCTTCCTCTATACAAGATCAAGAAAGCTATGCCCAATAGCCAACACCACAAAGCAAGACGTGTTCACCAAAGTGTGATACTCTATTATAATTTTCTCCACAAATGTTGGCAATATCATGGTTAATGCAATATAAGCTAAATGCAAATTTACTTTCTTCAATATAAGATCAAGAAAGCTATGCCCAATACAAAGCAAGACATGTTCACCAATTCCAGAACTGTTAACAAATTTCTCTCAGTATTGGAGTTCTTTTCTCAATAACCTTCCTTTTACTACCCTTGAAGTGATAAAAGTCACATCTCCATATATTTTTTAGTATTTGCACAAAGAACAAAAACTCTTTTATCATTTCTCAATAACCTTCTTTTTACTACCCTTGAAGTGATCAAAGCCACATCTCCATATAACACAGAAAAAAATCTATTTTCTCAATAAGCTTCTTTTTACTACCCTTCAAGTGATAAAAGTCACATCTCCATATAACACAAAGAACAAAATCTCTTTTCTCAATAACCTTTTTTTAACTACCCTTGAAGTAATAAAAATAGCCTCTACATATATTTTTTACTACCTGCAGAAAGAAAAAAAAGCTACCAACTTCAAATCAATCACTGAAATATAAATCACTTCCTTCTGGGACATTAAAAATACAATCTAAAAAACTTAGTGGATTAAACAACCTTTAATAGGTCAAGAACCCACAAAGAAAAAAGAATACTTAGTGAGTATGAAATTGTTAACAACATCCATATAAAACCCTCATCAATATGGAAGTAGGATTTGTACAAAAGTTAGGTTCATTACAGTACAATCTTAAGATTCTTCAGGTTGGCAACCAGAGTGCCTAAAGAAAATATAACATAGAACAATGATTTCATTGTAGCATGGTCCTTGCCTTTTGTTGATATTTTTCTAGCTTTCAAGGGTTGTCAAAAAATATTAATGAGTGCTATATGTTATTGCCTTTCAAGGGTTGTCAAACAAACATTAATTAGTGATATATGCTATTGGCTTGCGTCATTTCCTTTGCAACATTTAGGGCAATTGCTAGTTAATAATAGAGTACACAAAAGATATTCTTGTCATGATTACGTAATAAGAGGGGAAACATTTCAACCAATCATATTCGAGATAAATAAAAATAAATTTTATTTAAAAATAATAAATTTAATTTCATAATATTAAACTTTGGTTAGATTTTATTTTTTTTTAATCAAAGAAAAAGTAATAGCGAATCAATAAAAGATTAAATACATTATGATGATGATGATAATGATGATGGTTAACTTCCAGTGAGACCAAACATTGGTCTATCGGACCTAAAGAAACAAATTATTTATTTTGATTTAAGATTTCATTCCTATGCTCAAAAAGCTTGGAGAGAAGCCTCCCAAGCTCACTATAATTTTGACATTGTAAAAGACTAGGAAGGTCAGTATTGTAACAAAGATTGTGAAACTGAGATCTAATGTGGTTGTACGCGGGCACTCTAAGAGGAAGTGGTTTTCATCCTCAATGTTCTATTCTCACATATATGGCAGATCCTTTCCATCCATGGCGTTTTAGGAACTGCCCAACGACCTGTTTCACTATGGAACTCATGAGAATTCGTTCTAATCTTTGCTATATTAATTTTCTCTTTGAGCTAGTAAATAGAGAGATAATTTTGATCTTTAGTGGTTGATGACCTCTTAAAATAACTTAATCTTCTTGAGAACGTTCTAAATCTTTGCTAATTAATTTTCTTCTGAGACTAGTAAAATAAGAGATAATGATCTTTAAGGTGGGTGATGACGCTCTTATAATACTTAATTTTCTTTAGCCGCAAATCTTTCTCAACCACACTTTAGCCGCTTAAAAAAACCTATTTTTTTTTTTTTTTTGTCTAATTTCATAAATACATATGCTTAATCAACCTATATAGTTTCCATATATTTTTATTTTTAACTTACAATAACTCTACTTCACCTTTTGTTTTTCTTTAGTTTGATAGGAGTTCATAATTTTCAATTGTACAACTCATATTCTCTCCATATATATGTTTATATACTCTTTAAATTTAGATAATATCCAGATTTTATGTGAATTTATTTCTAATACTAATAGATAGATTAAGTAGTTTAAAAAAAAAATATAATATTTAAGTTTAATAATAACAACAATATTATTATTTAATTTGGAAATTGAAAAAATGATTTTAATCTAATTTATATATACTTATATATTTTGATAAAATATTTACCATTACTTATTTATAGCTTTTTATAATTAATATATATATATATATATATTATATATATATAGAGGAGTAATTCCACTTAACCATATACTAGATTTAATATATACTAATATGCATCTCTCTGCATCTCGTCAACCATTAAATATTAATATAATTTATAAATATTTAATAAAATATTTAAATATTCTCTTGATGTTCATATTCATTTATTAACTTGTGAATACCAACGAAGTGACGGCAAGGGCTAACCAGCCTGCCATAGGGCATTAAATGCCCGTATGGAGTCTCCCTTTACCATGCATGCCCATGCCCGTCCATCCCGCATCGTGCATTTCTCCGGGAGCCCCGACCCCATCGCATCAAACTTTCTCCGGTAGCGGGTGACCCACCACCTCCGCGCTGGCACCCGCAATGCTGGCACATTTTCAAACCGAGACCTCGCGCCAAAGACTCATTTTCGTTGCTCCATTGCTCCATTCGCGCTCCCTCACCTCGTAGGTCCTCTGCAACCCTCGATTAGCTCTTGCCCTGAGGAACCCATATGTCGGATTTCACTCGGAGACTCTTCGGGAGGTCGCGGGATCGAAGTCAGTAAGGGTGGGAAGCCTTGCCATATAAGGTTCCATTGTTGAACACAAAAAGGAGGGAAAATCCCCCTGGTAGACCTCTCAGAACTAGAAGGCGCGAGCCGAACTGCGACGGTGGAAGCAATCAGCCGGGCATGTCGAGAGTGGGGCTTCTTCTTGGTAATTATAAACATTTGCAGTATCTCATATATCATTTTTCTGACAGTTCGATCGTTGTTCACATCAATTCATGTGATGTTGAGAATTACAGGTGAAGAACCACGGGGTTTCAGAATCCACCATGGAGAACGAGATGCGAGTGGGGCGAGAATTTTTCCACCTACCCACGGAGGAGAAGATGCGCTACTTCTCGACGGACCCCAAATCTCGCATGCGCTACTCCACCAGCTTCAATGTTAAAGACGACAAAACCCTTAACTAGAGAGACTGTATCCGCTACTCTTGCAAACCCTTGGAAGAGATGTTGCCCCTTTGGCCTGACAAGCCCACAGATTTCAGGTATCTAGGGGCGATTGAATTTGGACACTTTTACAGAACTGCTAAGGTGATCCAGGAATTAGTTGAATAATTATTAATCATGTTTGTTATCAATATTATGCATTTGGTTATTTTTTTGTATTTGTATTTAATTAAACAATTTTGATTATGAGTGTCTTCACAATTTCTTTCTTTTTAATGGACTTGTCTGGTGGAGCTCCACTCGTCATCAAGATGAAACGAGTAATATTTCTGATGGAAGTTCTACTCTCATTAGAGACACAGAGTTTATGTGGCCTTGATATTGGGGCAGCGGCCACCAGAAATATTAGTCGTTCAAGCCAGATATATAATTTTTCTAAAAGGAAAAACAAATTAACAACATAAACAATTTTACTAAAATAATGTTAATATTATCGGACAATTGTTTCATAATTCCTGTAAAGATTTCCATGCTCATTGAATGCTTTACCAGGCTACTTCAATCATTAAATCAAGATGCACACTTCCTCCCAAAGAAAAAAACAGAATGACAACATACAAATTTTTAAAAATAAACAGAGTGACAACATAAGCAATTTTATAAACATATTATATTGGGCAAACATTTTCTTAATTGCTATAAAGATTTTGAGGTTCGTTCAATTCTTTACAAGGCAGCATTCATCTGGAATGGCTTGCAGATTCTAAAATATTTTTAGAATCTGGTAAATATGAGTGAAATTAACTGTTTAACTTGGCTTTTATCTCTTATTTGTTGAATTTTAGAATAAGATAGTCATTCATTCTTTTTGGTAGAGCAAATATTTTCTTAATTGTTGTAAAGTTATTGAAATTTATTTAATTTTTTGTGAGGTAAGGATTGCAGATTCTAAAATATTCTTAGAATCTGAGTAAAATTAACTGTTTAACTTTGTTTGACCTAACTTCTATCTGTAAAATTTCAGAATTAGATAGACATTCACGCTTTTCGCTAAGACAAACATTCATTTTCTTAATTACTGTAAAGATTTTGAAATTCATTCCATTCTTTAGAATCCATATACATCTGGAATAGATTGCATATTCTAAAATATTTTTAAAATATGATACACATGACTATGAGTGACATTAACTGTTTCACCTGGCTTCTATATATAGAATTTCAGAATAAAGACTGCTAAGAACTGCCCATATTATTCTCTATACCCAAATTTTCATGTATGGAAAGATTAATTAACTCCCCAATTTGAAACTGTTGGATTGTTCACAAAGGAAGCAAATTGGAGATATTGTGAGGATTCATTAAGTTATATGTGCGTTAGGTTACAGTTTATTGGAGATTTTCCCTCCTTTTTGTGTTTCTGCTTTTGTTGGCTATACAGTTTGAGAATTTGTTCAAAGACAGTATCGATTGAAACTTGCTGAGGCATTCGTGATGTTTATTAATCTCTAATTCTTTTGACAGATTTTGGTGGGTTTTTCAAGCTTCGAGATTAAGTTTTTGTAAGGGTTTGGAAAAAAATAACTTCAATACTAACACTAAAAACCTTATTGAAATATATCAATAGCCTCATAAAAATGATGTGGAAATTTCAAATGGGGAGATTTTAGAAAATTCTACATGGTATTGAAGCTTGTTATGTTGAAATTCCCTTCTTACGAAAGAGGAAGTTTAATATTTCAATGACAAGGAGTTGTGTTTGTTGCCTTATTTGCTTTAGAGATTGGAGTTGTATTTTTCACTCGAGATAAGTTCTAATTTACTCTGCTTGTTCCTTGACATGTTGATTGAGGTGTTCTTCAAGATTTGTAAGGATGATGTCTCAATTTTGGAGAGTGTAATAGGTAGAATATGCTTCCAACTTTGCTCCTTGGAAGTATACACCGCAAATTCTAATTAAGGAGGTCGAGCTTTGGGTGTTTGTTAAAAAAAAGTTTATTGTCTCTACCAATCTTATTCAAATTGGTTGATTACAAGAATGCGGTGGCTAAGGAAAAATGAACCATTCTTGATTCAATGAAAAACTTTTTTATCCCTCACATTAGAAAGAATACAATTAAAGAGATATATGATGTTTTGATAGCTTTGTACAATAGTGTGAACATTTCTTATTAAATATGTTAAGAAATAAGGTCTATGTGATTTGCATGACTAACACAAACATTGTGGCAAGTTCCATGATGAAGATCACAAAGTTGGGAGCTCAATTTGTTGCCATAAGGGTGAAATTTGAAGATGGAGAGTTGGTGTTTGTTACACCAAATGGTTTATAGCATCATGGGAACTCTTTCTCTAGGGTATCTATGCTGATGATAATTTTCCCACCTTTGTAAAGCTTTGAGATTATGTTGTGTAATAAGAAACAAAGCCAAAGACTATTTCAATGAAGTAGATCAAATTAAAATATTTTTCCTCGTAAGGAGGATGTGTAAGGGAGGCAACAAAGGAATGCTCAAGAAAGAGAAACATGAATTAATTTATTTGAACTAAGATAAGAAGGATTTAAGTCATGTGAAATATTTGAAGTTCCAACATAAAGGAAATCATGCCAACAAATGTCTAGAAAAAAAGGAAGGCAAAGAACCAAACTAATTACCACTGAGTGTAGATATTATATATGGAAATTAGACAAGTTTGAAAAGAATAAATTATGTGTGTGTGAAATCAATTCAAATTCATATTTACAATGGATCATGACCGTAAGATTAATACTTGTAGAATTAAGAGTCATGACTCTTCATGAGGGTTGCTCTTCATAAAGATCGACTTGTTACAAAAGGATATAACATCTATCTTAAATTAAATGCCAACATTAGCATGTACTCTAATCTAAGTATGGTGCAAGGCATCGCTTCTTAAAATGATCCAACCTCAAACCATTAGTAAGGATGAGTGTCGAGTCGATCCAAACTCCGAAATAGCTTCATCTTCCAATAGGTTGCTCCACTTAACTTACATTTTTATTTCTTTTTACTTTTGTAAGTAAGGTTTGGCTATTATTTTTTCTAATGATTGATTTCATTTTCTTTATCTAATAATATATTCGCAAAATGTTTCAATGCGTATTTCTTTTCTTATGATTCTCTGCCACAATGAGTTACAACATCTCGTCAAGTCAATTCCTAATCCCTCTGAAACTCATCAAGCAAGTTGCATTATTTATTGTCACTATTAGGATCACCTTCCTTGAATATGCTCTTTTTTTCTTCTTCTTTTTAGAGCTCTATTCTCTAGACATTTCTTTAAGTAATCCATGTGAACCACTCTCATAATTTCTAGTTATAAATCTTATTTGGACTTTCTTCTTTTTATGTTTGACCAATCCCATCTTCTTCTCAATCCTTCAATCCAATTATATTAATGATGTCATGCCCCAAAGTTTGACCATGAGTATCTATGACTTTAGCAAAATATTTGACAATGGTTGGAGACGACCCTATAGCAATTCGTTTCTATTCATACTAACAAATACATTTTGTTCACTTCTTTCCTCCTACATAGTCAAACTATTATCTGCAACATATTGTCTTGAATTACCTAGACCACTCCTTTGCTCTACATTTTCTAATCTTCCGTCATCTTCCATCAACTCTAGTTGATTATTTGAGTTATCACATTCTCAAGGTTCTTTCATGATAGCATTAAACTTTGCTAAACCGGAATGGATTTCCCTACATACATCTAGTATCTTTGATGCAAATAAATAATTTTGATTGCCTTCCTCCATATAGTTTTTCATCTTAGAAACATGTCATTTTGTAACTTCCACTTCTCCATACTTGATTTCATTATTTATGACCAAACAACCTTCTAAATCATAATATATGAAGAAGACCTCACAACTATTAGAGAATTTTGAGATCTAACATGGGCCTCTTAAAAAAATTAATAAAAGAGTTGTAAATTTTCAAAAAGAAAGAAGTACTTATTATCATGCTTTCAACTTATGTCCATGATATGTGAAAAAATCCCTCATGACCATCTAAAATAGATATATTAAAGAAAAATAATAAAATAGTAATAAATTTTTAAATAGGAAAGAAACAAATCTACTTTTTATCACATTTTCAACCTATGTCTATCATAAGTGAAAAAAATCCTCACTATCATTGGAGAAATTTTGAGATCTAAAATAGCACTTTTAAAGAAAATAATAAAAAATATATAAATTTTAAAAGAAAAAGAATACAAACTACTTCTTATCATATTTTCAACTTATGTATAAAGTCTAAAATAATGCTCTTATAAAAAAAATAATAAAAAAATTATGATATTTAAAAAAATGCAAATTATTTCAAATGTAAACATTTATCAAACATGTGAAAATTAAATTTTACATTTGTTAACTATTCACTTTACATTATTTTAATAAACCAATCAAATAAATTAAAAACAAAATTTTACCAACTCCCTACCACATACAACATTCATTTCATTCATTTTCATAATGTCATGTTCATCAACCAAACATCACCATTCAACAAACATCATCATTCTTCCCAACAATGTCACATTTGATGGTTAATCAAACAAAAATCACCCACATAAAATAAGCATCACCATTCCACCCATTCATGTAATGTTAATCAAACATGGTCACCAACATTACTTGTGAATATGTTATATTCATTTTTCAGATCACCAACATTACTTATGAATATGTTATGTTCTTTTTTCAGTGACTACTATCATAGACAACTCAAAATATCACATTAAAATAATCGTTGCAGAATGTTATTCCAATTTGTTCTTTTTAATTTTATATCTTGATATTTCTTACCCTTGTCCTCCAAAGTGCTTTGGAAGCACCACTGCTATGGATCCTGAATCTATTAAGTTTATTCATCCTATTTGGTGGTGAGATTGGGTACAATAGATCCAATGTTTTGTTAGATCCAACTAACAATTGTTTTTGTTATTCTTTCACCAACGGCCTTCTTGTCTACTCCTCAGATGAAAAACAAGATGGTAGGAAACCCTTAAACTTTTTGTGTCATCTTCTTTATACTGGTTGTCAATTTTGTCAGCTTGTTTTATTCAGTGGTTTTTATTTTGATGGCTAATTTTAAAAATATTTTAACATTGAACTAATAAGAATGAGATGAATTTTAAAATTGTTAAATTGTAATTAATGGGATCTGATTTTAATGGGACTAAACGACTTCTTACTTCAACAAGACTGACATACTGCAAAACTAAGCATTGACAATCCTTGTATCATTACCCATAAAAATTTATCGGTGGAGACTAACATACTGCAAAATTCATAATTAAACATTGACAATTACTACATCACTACCCATAAAACTTCACTGCAAAATTCATAATTAAACATTGACAATTACTACATCACTATCCATAAAACTTAACTGACCGATAACGATTAATCAATTCCAATTTTAAAATATTCTCAAAATCAACAATCTAATTTAATTCAATATCTACTACTATTAATTTCTAAATCACTATTCCAGCCTTTTTTATATATTTACATTCAACATTTTTCTTTTACACAATTCAATTCTAAAAAAATTATTCTCACACAAAATTCTTATTAAATTTAAAAAACAAAAACATATATTAAATTTATTCATTTATTAACATGCTTAATTTTTGTGAAAACAAACTTCCATAATCAAAATTCCATTCATACAATGTCCTTACATAAATTAAAATAAAATTAGATTTATCTATTTAGTAGTTCTTTCTATTTTAAAATTTAAGTTTATCTATTTACTAGTTTTTTCTATATTTTAAAATTTAAATAATCATTTAAAGACAAAATTTATTTCTCAAGATCTAACCATATTCACACTTTGAATTTGAAAAAATTAACCAAAGAGATCAGTCTCAATGAAATCAGAACCATCTGAATTCCCTTCACCCTGTTAAAAATTCAGATCTAACCTCAAACCCTTTTAACACTGAAATTCTTTAGCACAAGCCTATGCATCTTGAGCAAACACAATGACCCATTTGACTGCTGTAAATTTTGTAGCACAAAACTCAGATACCTGATTAAACACAATGAACCATTTGAAATGGAAAACGAAAATAAAATTGGAGGAATTGTATAACAGTTGATAAAGTGTGCAGCCACAACAGAGCAGCCATGAGATCGATTTCCATAGAATAAAATTCCAAGAAGTGTCTGTTTGGAAAATCACACTCAAAAAAGTTCCCATCCTGCAATATTATCTAGAAAGAAAAGATTGCAAGCCCAATCCTACATATGACATATGGACATTGTGATGATAAAACTATGGTGTTTGCCGAGCAGTGAGCAGAGATAGTTGCATCCCTCTTTTGTCTTTCACAGCCTCAAAGCCTCGGGCACAGAAAAACCTGGTACTGCATCAATGCCTTAAGAAACTTAATCTCGAAGCTTGAAAAACCCACGAAAAACCCACCGAAATCCGTCAAAAGAATCAGATGTTAATAAACATCACGAATTAGGCATCTTCTCCTCCGTGGGCAGGTGGAAAATTCTCGCCCCACTCACATCTCGTTTTCTAGGGTGGATTCGGAAACCCCATGGTTCTTCACCTGTAATTCTCAACATCACATGAATTGATGTGAAAAGCGATCGAACTGTCAGAAAAATGATATATGAGATACTGCAAATGTTTATAATTACCAAAAAGAAGCCCCAATCTCGACATGCCCGGCCGATTGCTTCCACCATCGCAGTTCGCCTCGCGCCTTCGAGTTCTGAGACGTCTATCAGGAGGATTTTCCCTCCTTTTTGTGTTCAACAATGGAATCTTATATGGCAAGGCTTCTCACCCTTACGGACTTCGATTCCGCGACCTCCCGAAAAGTTCTGAGCGAAATCCGACAGATGGGTTCCTCAGGGCAAGAGCTAATCAAGGGTTGCAGAGTCCCTGCGAGGTAAGGAGCGCGAATGGAGCAACGAAAATGAGTCTTTGGCGCGAGCTCTCAGTTTGAAAATGAGCCAGCATGGCGGGTGCCAGCTGTGACCCACCACGGAGAAAATTTGACGCGATGAGGTCGGGCTCCCGAAAAAATGCACGATGCGGGATGGAAGGGCATGGGCATGCATGGTAAAGGGGGCCTCCATACGGGCATTTAATGCCCTATGGCAGGCTTGTTAACCTTTGCCACGAAGTGACCTTGACCAAATATATATACTAATATCATCTCTATGCATGTCATCAAACCAAATTGTTGAGATATCTTTTTAAATGTATATCATTGGTCTTATTTATATTTTGTATATTTAATGTCATATTTATATTTTATATATTTTAATAATTTTATGTTATAACTCAACTCTCTCGCATTTTTTAAGAAATGTTTTTTTTTTTTTGAAATTTAAAGTTAGCTCGGTTTTTTGGAACATTTATGAAGGATTTTTTTGGGTTTCAATATTCATTTATTAAGATGTGAAACCAAGTAGAACCATGTTGAGCAAATGCACAGTAATATGCATGTCATATTTTTTTTAATATATAATATCATAATATATGGTAAATAAAAATAGTATGAATAGACAGGTAGTAAGAAAATAGTGGTGTAAAGAGTTTTGTATATCATATTATTGTTTCATAATTTAAAGCATATAAAATTATCTGTTTTATTTGTTTGTGAAGATTTCAAATTTTAAAGTGGTTTTGGTAGGGATTAAAAAATTATGTTGAGTTATATAGTTTCAAGTTTTTTTATTTTTATTTTTTCATGGAAAAAATATAAATGTTTATTTATTTTTGGAGATTCATTAATTGTTATTAATTAGATCAATGGAATCATAGATGTCATATATACACATTGATTTTTATTTTTGAAAAGATTATAATCATATATTTCATCAGATTTCATGTACATAAAAGGAAACACATATGTGGATGTTTTTCTAAAGAAAATGCTTTGTAGATTATGGGCTCATAGAAGATTGGAATATATAGAAGACACAACCTCTCAATATTACCATAGGCCTTTGAGGTCATAAAATTATGAATGACACATATATCATTTATGGTTTTTCTATGTATATAATTTATACTAAATTTTCCAAATCTAAGAGAAATTTATATTTTAGATACAATGTGGGTATATTAAGTTTTGATGATTAATTTTTTGTTAGACAAAATGGGGCCCAAAAATGGTGTGAGTAATGGTTAGTGAATAATTGTTATATGTTTTTATTACCCCATATTTGAATGCACAACTATTCATATGTAACATGTAATTTTCACTTTCTTTAATGAAAATTAGAAAAATTTCTCAAAAAAATCCTATAATGTTTAAAATACATATAAGTATATTGTATATTGTGTTTAAAACCATGTTTGCAATGTTATGCTAAATGCTGAAATAAAATGTATTAAAATATTCTTGCTATTATTTAGTAAAAAATTATTTTAAATTTAAATGATTAATTATTAAAAAAAGATAACATATTTTTGTGGTTAAATGTTTTCTTTTAAATTACCAAATTAAAGGAATTAAAAACCATCATGGTTAAAATATTTTAATGCTTAAAAGATTTCAAATCAAGATGGATCTAAGAAAGTATCTATGTTCATATGTTTGGTACATTTATTTTAAAAAAATGAAGTTATTTTATATTTTTTCAAGAAATCAAAATATATAAGTCTTAGTGTTAATGCAACAATATGGAAGACTAAGACTCTTTATTTCTTCTACAAAGTAAGTTAAGAAGATCCTTATCTAAGTTAGAATAGATCATTATATAATATTTCATATATCTTGGTACTTTCTATGTGGGAAAATTGTAAGAATTTGCTTGCATGGCCCATTTTAGGGGCAAGTTAGAGTTTCATAATTTGGGGTTTGAAAACTCCTAAAACTAATTTGAGGCTTCAAAAATACATTTCGGGTCTAAATTTTGCAAGAATAGCTTGCATCCATCGACATTATTCTACATGAAAAACTATTTCTAACATTACAAAAATCAACTCAAATGGAGTTCATATGTGAAAGTTATGACTCCCGCAAGTTGTCACATCTTATTGACAACCATGTCACTCAGTGGATGTCGCGTAGACCTCCATTAATATTGCATGTGGGAATTATAATATGTGGAATTTAAGAATGTTCTATAAGGTTCAAAATGCTAATAGTAATCAAGGTTTCAGGTATGCAAAATCCTTAACCGTAATCCTAGAAATCTATTAGACTATAATAAATAATTCGCCACTTGGTTCCATAGTAGAGAGGAGCACTTAGGAATGGGATGTTGAATCATAGTAGAGGAAGTAGAAGATTATATAGTAGCTATTTAAACTATAGTGTCAACAACAAGTCCATAGTGAGAACGTGTAACGTACCTAGTTAGCTGATCTAGATGAATATTAGTGGCACTCGCCTATTCCACCAAGACCTCCAATCAATTTAATCTATTTCCTTGTTTATTTCAGCATTTACTATTTTTAGAAATTTTTCAGGTCTTGAACTTTTTGATCCCCTAAACAACATTTTTTTGAGATCCACAACAGACTTGTAGTCATGGGTAGGGGTCTACCGCAAATCCTATATTACTTGGAGAGACATTTCCAACAAGGTATCGTATGCCACAAACAAAGATAATATGACCAAGTTACGACCCTGAGAAGTTGGCTGCCCAATTGAACCCAACGGGGCCCACATACTCTTGGTGTTCCATCTCCTGGGGTTAGGGATTTGGTTGTTTAGGGTTTTCCCTTGTTGTTCAATCAGGCCCTTGAGACTCATTGTAACACAGTTCCAAGGCATGTATCCATCACATCTCTTTTAAGATATAAGCTACCATCATCCAAGCTAGTTTATTTCCATTCTGTTTGTAAGCATATTTGAGTATTTTGATATTAATGAAATGAAGTGTTACTTCTGCTATGTCTCTGTATTTATTGTTATATTTGTAATTTTTTGCATTCCTATTTAAGTTCAGATCAATGGTACTAGAGCAATCTACTCTTTCTCTGGTTTTCTTTGCATGCCACCAACAAGGTCAATGTATAAGGAGTTAGGGATCAGTCTGGTTAAACCTTTGCAAGACTAGCTTCACAAACCTCGACGACCTCCTTTGGTGGAAGAAAAGAAATATGAGGGGGCAGGAGATCCTATCCAAAGATTGCTTGAGGAAGCCCTCAACTGACATAGGAACATGATGATGTATAACTTTCCTCAAATCCTTCGACGACTACCCATAAGTGATGCATCTTCATCCTACAGCCACACTAGAGGTTCAACTCCTTTTAAGGTACAATTTAACTTTGATAACGCATATTTGAGGGCCAAATAGATGTAGACGCCATATATAAATGGTTGAATATGATGAAATGATATTTTTTAGTTCATGACTTTTTCCAATTGGGAAAAGATTATTTTTTCACTTCTCAAAGTCACCCCACACATCAAGGACTGGTGGGAAACCTACTGTGAACAAAAGGACGAGAGAGAATCCTCATTTTTTTAGCCACACCCACTTTAGGTTCTTTTTCAAACACTATCGAGAATATTACCTTGTAAGGAGCTATGAATATAAATACATAAAGTGGACCACACTACGGCAATGAAGGGACCAAGATGTGGTGGAGTTCACAATTTTTTTCCATAGCCTCCACACAAAACTAGATATCAAGGATTATAAGCGGCATCTTGTAGTCAAGTACTACGACTATTTACACAAGTACATCCAGGATGAGATGGATTTCCTGGATATCTCCTCATTTGGCATGACATACCAATGTGTTGTAAAGATTGAGAAAAAGTTTAAACAAAAGAAGCGAGATTTTAGATCTGTGAATTTGAAGGAAGGAAAAACTCCTCCAAAAAGATAGAACAAAGGCTAGAGCCTAGGCAAGGTCACCCAGAACAACCCACTGAAGCCGCAAGCAAAGAAAAACACCATGAAGTAAAAGAAGGACACAGGAAAATTATGTGAGTTCCATAAGAGCTCCACTCACAACACAAGTGAGTTTTGGGCTAAGCAGTCACCGGTGGTCGAGCTGAAGGCTTCCAAATTAGACACATGTTCTGACTCTGAGTTAGAACTCGACAAGGGGAATGAAAAAGGGAAGTAGATCATCGATGTAGAGCCTAGTGCCACTATGGCCACCACCAAGATCTATAAGAATGAGCCTAAAGATCGAGAGGAGGGGGAACACCTCTTCCACTCACAGATGTTGGTGAAGGGTTCTCCATTGCAGTTCGTTGTTGATAGTGAGAGCCAAAAGAACCTCATTTCAACAAAGTCCATGAAACGGTTAGTCCTACCGACGACAACACATCTACGACCGTACACCATTAGGTGGCTTCATCAATGACGAGATCTCTACGTCATCCAACAGTGTCACCTTCCCTACAACATAAATCCCTTCACGGATGAGGTATTGTGTGATGTTTCTCCTCTTGAAGTTTGTGATGTATTATTAGTACAACTATACTTGTGGAAGCGAAATGTTGTATATGAGTCTAGACCTCTTTTTGTTATTATCACTTTGGGCAATAAGTTGTACAGGATACTAGAGGTAGCCCCGTCTACCGCCATCTGTTTGATCACTACAAAGAAATGCAGTAAGATAATTTCCTAGAACACGAAATTTGTTTTCATTATGATTCTCCCAAAGGGAAAGAATAAGGTTGTGGCCATGACTTCTAGACAAGCCTCCTTCATACAAAAACTATAGATGGACAAGGACATGAAGGAGTATAGGGAAACTTCCACCTCACTTACAGGAGTACCTCTTCAGTGTCAGGTCAAGCACTCCATCAATCTGACCTCAGGCACATCATTCCCCAATGGATTGATCTATCGACGCTCTCTTATGTAGAACAAAGAGATTAGGAGGCAGATACAAGAGTTGTTGTAGAAAGGGCACATAAGGCCAAGCTCATCACCCCGTGGGAGCCCGATTGTATTGGTACATACGAAGGATAAGACCTAAAGACTATGTACTAAATACTGGGCATTGAACGAGATCACTTTCTAGAATAGGTACTCGATCCCATGGATTGATGACCTTCTAGACTAGCTCAATGGGGGCAAATATTTCAACAAGATTGACTTGAAATATGGTTATCACTAGGTGCATATTGAACCCTCAATGTGTGGAAGGTTGCCTTCAAATCCAAGGAGAGCATTTTCGAATGGTTGGTCATGCCTTTTAGGTTGAGGAATTCTACCACAACCTTCATCATATTTATGGACGACATCTTATGACCCTTCACTAATGCACTCAGGATGGTGTATTTATATTACATCTTGATCTTCAGCTAGACTGGGGAAGAGCACTTTCACCATATTAGATAGATTGTTCAAACCTTATGACAAGACAAGTTTTGTGTCAATTTTGAGAAATACACTTTTGGAATGACCCTGGTCCAATATTTGGGGTACATCATTTATGAGCAAGGTGTGCATGTGGATCCAACCAAGATACAAGTCATTTAGGATTGGCCAGCCCCAACCACTCTAACAGAGCTCTGCAAATTTTTGGGTCTTGCCAATTTCTACTATGGGTTTGTGTTGGGGTTCTCTCATATCACTTGGCCTTTAAGCCAAGTCCCCAAGGGGAGAAGTAATTTTTTTTTTTATCTGAAACCCAATAGAAGGAATTTATCGAGTTGATGCATCATCTCTTCTCTGCACCAATGCTCACATTACTAGACCTATAAAAAACCATTTGAGATTGAGATAGACAGCTCCAACTATGCTATTGGTGCAATTCTTACTCAGTAGGGGAATCCAGTGGCTTACCACAATGAGACACTTTCATACATAGTCTGAAAGTATCCCATTTATGATAAAGAAATGTATTCCATTGTGCAGACCTACTGTTAATGGATGCATTATATTTTGGGGAAGGAAATGATCATCCACACAAACCACAGATCCCTCCAGTTCATACAGACACAAGGGAAGTTGCAAAATGATCATAATCAGAAATGGACCACATACCTACAATAACTCCATCTGGACATTAAGTAAAAGAAGGGAATCACCAATAATGTTACAGACCACCTCAACCTACCACCAGTTATGGCACTAATCATTGTGCTCGAATCTTGTGGGCACGAGACTTTAGGGTGGTCGAATCTTTAGAAGAGTGATCCAGAATTTTGTACCACATACTAGACACTCATGGAAGGGAGGTAAGTTCAAAATTTTCACCTCTAGGATGCACTGTTATGCCACCTGGGACATACTTGTGTTATTTCAAGAAAGCGCGCCATGATTTTTTAGGAAGCGCACTACAGTTGGGTAGCTGGAAATTTTGGAGTAGAGAAAACAATGGCAATACTACAGAAGTATTTTTATTGGCCAAAACTTCATCAAGATGATGGGAAATACATTAGATATTGCACCACTTGCACCATTGCCAAACCAACCATCAAGAAGCAAGGTGTATATAATCCTCTACCTACTCCTATTTGACCTTGGGAATCCATCTCCATGGATTACATGTCAGGACTTCCTTCTACTAAGAACGAAAATGACTGTGTTTTCAGGGTCATCGACGAATTCTCTAAGATGGCCATCATGGTGACCTACAAGTAGAGTATCACAATAGAGGCCACTACTAAGCTCTTCTTTGAGTGAGTGTGGGTACGCTTTGGGATCCCATAGTCCATTATCTTAGATCAGAACAACATATTCCTAAGTGCATTTTGGTCAAGTCTTTAATCAATGCTAGATATCAAACTTAATAAGTCCACAGTGTTCCACCCCCAAACTGATGGCCAAGCATATGTCGTCAAATATGATAATCATACACATGTTGGGAATGTACAACTCAAAGGATCCATGCACATGGGATGAGAGTCTCTCGTATATCCATCATAGATACAATATACCTCTCCATATCTCAACGGGCCATAGCCCCTTTTGAGTAGGGTTGGAATTTCATCCATTATGTCTCATTGACGTGGCCATACCATTTGCAGCCACTCAAGAGATTTGGCTCACGTCTAGTCCAAAGCCGAAAGGGATAACAACCTCATTGATTGCATTCAACACATCCACTAGAAAGTCCATGATATATTGGATAGATCCAATGTGAAGTATAAACAATTCCATGATCAGCATCAAGTGCCACACAAGTTCCAGATGTGTGACAAAGTTTGGATACATTTGTAGAACAAGCTCCTCGTTGGACCCCACCGCAAGCTTTGCCTCCTCCCATATGGTCCACACACCATAACCAAGGCTATAGGGGATAATTCCTTCGAGCTCATCATCCCACCATTCATGATTTTGCACCTAGTTTTCGATGTAGACCACCTTCAACCTTACTTTACACCATTTTTGGACACATTTGACATTGTAGAAAAACTCACAAAAACAGAGCTAAACCTGGACTACTTGGAATAGGCCAAAACTAATCATCTCATGACATGCAGACCAAGAACACTCGGCAATAAAGGATCCAGCTATATCGAGTTGTCAAAGCAAGCCAACTCCTTCACCAGGGCAAGTGGTTCACTAGGGGCCAGGTTCAACATAAATTTCCTCACCTCATGGAGGCTCTAAATGGAATGGGGTCCATGCCTTCCTAAGGAGGGAATAATGATATAGGTGGATATTGGTGGCCACCCACCTATTCCACATAGACCTCGAGTCAGTTTCATATGTTTCCTTGTTTATTTCAACATTTACTATTTTTAGCAGTTTTTGGGGTCCTAAACTTTTGGAGAAGTTTTAACCCCCTAAACGACAATTGTTTGAGGTCCACAACACGCCCATAACTATAGGTAGGGTCCTACTACAAATCCTATTGTACTTAGAGAGAACTTTCCAACAATGTATTGTACGCGCCAAATGGAGATAATATGATCAAGTTACGGCCTTGAGAATTTGGCTACCCAACTAACACCAATGGGGCCCACAAACTCTTGGCATTCCATCTCCTGGGGTTAGGGTTTTGGGTGTTTAGGGTTTTCCATTGTTGTTCAATAAATACGCCCTCAAGAATCGTTGTAACACAGTTCAAAGGCATGTAGATGCTAGTATCTTCTCAGAGATAAACTACCATCACCCGAGCTAGTTTATTTCCATTCTGTTTGTAAGCACATTTCAATATTCTGATATTAATGAAATGAAGTGTTATTATTGTTGCATATTTGTATTTATGGTTATATTTGTAATTTTTTGTGTTCCTATTCAAGTTTGGATCACCCTCTAATGCCTAATTTGGTTTCTTGGGTTTATCTAGAGCTAACCCTCAAGGTTAATTATGAACATGGGGTTATCAAATTTCCTCTTTATTATGTTACTTTATATCACTTTTATGATACTTACATCATATTTTACTCACCAATATCTTTCCAAAAATATAAATTTGATCCTATTCTAAGGTCCGGGAAGAAATTTATGCTCATTTCTAAAATATGTCCAAACAATGTGCCATGTTAGCATTCTTACCAAGGCACTTTGTAGACACATGTCCTCCCTTTTCCAATGTGTCACTATCATGCATTTCTCAATTAATTACCATAGCGGCCTATCTAGGTCACTATTTTCTCTATTGGACATTGAACTCTTTATTTACATGTTTTTATGTAATTTCCACCTAACCCAACAATGGCCATCATGTAATGGATACCAACCTCTCCATCAAATTCTATCAATGAACAAACTTACCAAGTTTTGTTACTACCAACCCCCTGACCCTAAACTTAGCTCCAATTTTTCTTGATGTTTGAAACTAGATATGTTGATAAGCCAACATATTTCAATCATGTGACCTAACATAATACTTGTCAATTAGTAGATTTTTAAGGTTCTATTAATATTAATGGGTTAAGCCCAATATAGAGGGCCAAACCTCCTGATAGACTAACACCATACATTCAGTATCCACGTTACCTAACACCTTAGTCTCCATATGGCCACCAACTTAGCATTGTTGTGTACTCTAGTGATGCCACCTTGCTACATGATTTAGCCAAATTAGTACCACATTAGTGCCACACCATCTCCATGTTAACACCATGCATTCTCAATGTCAGCACCACATCATCTCCACATTACTGCCACACTAATGTCTTTACAATCACCATGGTAACATTTACTTAATAGTTTTGGGAGGATTTCCTGAAATCATTTCCCCATTCTCTCAATACCAGAAAACACAACATTTTTCACTATATCACTATCAAACAATCACAGAGTACCTCCCCAATAATAGATGAGCTTTTAGATTCAATTAGTATTTTGACGCAGGCAGGGCCTACAAACCCTAGAATCTTTACCTACACTGTATATAAACACATGCGCCTCAAACAATTACCCAATTCAACTTCAATACATGGCAATTTTTCCCCACTGGCAATCTCAACTAATATGCAGAAACTTATCTTTCATTTCTTGGAAAACTCAAACAACTTAAATTCGCGGAAGCTATCTTCAATAAATGGTTCAAAACCCACAACCAAACCATCTTCTTTTCAAAAGTTTTAATAGCATTAAAAACCCCTTATACAAGTCTTATAAAGACTTTTAACAATCGTCAGTTTCATTGTTTTATTTTAAAACCCCCAATGCTTCTCATTTAATCATGTGCTCAATTCAACAATCTTCATGCCATTTCCAAACTCAATACAATCTGAACTTCTAACCACAGATGGCTGGATTTTAATTCAAATAAAAGAATGTGCTTATGTTTTTCAACCAACAAATTCACACCACTGCCCAATCGATTTCATGCATTCTGATATGAAATCTTATACTGCCACCATCATTTCAAATAACAATGAAACTCACCTTACATATTCAACAATCGGCACACTATTCAATGCATTCTACCCATCACTTCACATATGGGTTTTAATACCGGATTTCAAATAAACTTTCCATGAAACAAATGCGCCCATGTATTAAATCTCAATCTGGCAATTACAAAACTCCAATTCATTTCATTTAACTTCGTTCACACATTTCTTCAAACAGTTTTATGCTATGGCAACTATAAACTCAGATTTAAGCCACAACATACCTTTCCAGAATTAAGTAGTGCTCTCCCTTCAACCCAATTTCCACAAGGTTTCTTCTAAATTCGATTTTAAACATCTATGTGTCGACTGTCCTGTTTTTTCTTAGTCCAGAACTTGGCACTGTAACTAGAATTCAATTGCTGTAATCGATCTTCCTCTTCCAGCAAATACGCCTTCAATTTAACTCCATGTTGTAGCTGCATATATGCCACACCAAACGTTCTTCCTCTGCGCAGATTCAATGCAGAAACCAATATCTGTTACATACACATCGATTTCCAAAACACATGAAATTGCTTACCTCATCTACTGGGTTGTCTTCCACTGATTTTGAAAATGTTGTCTATCATTCACTACGCTGCCAATTTGCATCAAATTGAATTTTTACAACGCTTTCTTTGCTGTATACAAATATTCCATACGTAAATTGCTTCTTCAGTGGCATCCATCCCCTTCGATTTGCCATAAAAAAAAATTCAGACAAATTATTTCACTGTTGCAATCCGTGTCTTTGCCAGTATTCAATTCTTCAATGCTTATGATTTTATCAAACAATATCAGGTATTAATTCACTGTATAATGTTCACAAATAGAAATCGACCCAACGAATCCTGTCTCCCTATTGTGAATTCGATTGCACAGAAATCTATTTATTAACTTCAACAACATTGTCATTTAGTTTAATTGTGATTGCCCATTCATGCAATTCAACCAATTTCAAATGCCTTTCCTCAGCATGTGCAAACAAAATTGATATGAATTGATACTCAATTAGAGCTTACAAATATCGCTCATCATCCAAGACAACAAAACATACTTCGATTACAAAATTCCTCTCATGGACGCACATCGCAAATTGTTGCTAACGTTTGAAGAACATACATATAATTCTTCTCTTATAAACCAGCAAATTAAATACCAGCAATTTCACCATTTCAACACAGAAATTGAATCATACCCGAATTGACCAAGTTAAGGTGCATAACTCAAAACCAACACTTTCATTAAAATGAATTTACTTACAACAACATTTCTCCGTGGCCTGATTTACAATTTATTGTCCCTTACAACCTGCCTGAAGGCTTACAGCCTAGGCTATTCAAGCCTACTCTCAATCACACTCTCACTCTTTCCAACTATCTCAATGTATTTTTCTCTCAAAACCCCCTCCTATTTATACAATTTTAAAAATGATCTAATTAAATGCTCAATCCCCTTAATATCTCAACACCACTAGAATATCTTAACAAATCCCTAAATCTCTCAATATCCATAAAACTTAGAAACTAATGCCAACTTAGGCTCCCTCGTTAATTCTAAATAATCTAGAAACTGATTTCTCTCACATTTACAATTTCTCACAATTAATTTATTAATCACCTAAAATAATATTAATATTTACATGAAACTTAATATTTCTTCAAAACATGAAAACCCCCTAGCTTAGATAAAATACAAGGTGTTTTTCGGAGCTAATGCTCCTGCATCAGACTCCCCATGTAAGAAAATTCATGACCACCTGGTCATAACTCTGGATATTTCCTCCTGGATCCCAAATTTTATTCTGTAATCTTTCTTTTCTTGTCAATTGCTTTACTGTTGTTGTTATCTGTTGTTGTCTTCCAGGTTTCCATATTTTGTGTTGTAATGCTCCACTTGCTTTGCCTTCAAGATCTGCTATTGTCTTCCTCTTGTTGTCTTTCCTTTTCTTTCTTGCTACTGTCTTTCTCTCGGATGTTTTCATCATTAACCTCCTTATCAACTCAATTTGTCTGTCTAGTATATCCTCTATCTGCTGATTGTTTCCAGCATCTTCAATTAAACATGTTACTTTGGCTGCCACCATAAATGTTGCAGCCTCCCAAACTTCCTGTCCCTCTGCAACATTCCTTTGCTCATCACCTACACTTTCATCTGCAATTTCTTTCTCTGGTTCCAGCAAACATTTCAGCATTTCATCAACATGCTGCAAATTAACTCCAGCATAACTTCCATCTTCCCTTTCGACAATCTTCAGTAATTGTCCATCATCTTGATTGATTCTGGCAATCAAATCAAGTTCTTCAAACACTACAGCTTCATCCTGTACTACTGTAGCAGCTTCAAAATTTTGTCCTCCAATCTTCTTTTGGCTATACAAAAAAGCCAACTCTCTCTTGTCACTCATGGTAACAAGCCTCTGCTTACGAGACATGATTGTCTCATCTTCTTTCTGCAACTGTTCTCCTCCTTCCAAGACAATTCCAAATGATGGACTATCTTCTTTCTTACCTGTAAACACAATCAAATTGTCAGCATCAAAATCACAAGACCCACTGGTCTAACTTGTCGATTCAGTCACCAAATTTTCTCTCTGTAGCTCCAAGTATTTTTCAGGACTCAGAAAATCTTCACTGGCTTTCTCATCAGCTTTCTCTGGAAAAACTTCAGTATGCTGCTCTGAGTTCTTTCCCGACTCCTCTGTCAGCACATCAGTATGCTAATTTGCATTCACCATGAGACTGTCAACTAGTCTCTCCTTCTTACCATCCTCTGCTTCATGATTGTCCTTCATGAAAACTTTCTTGTCTTGCTTCCTCAGCAAATTAACCTGCACATAAATCCTCTGTCTCTCCAACTCTCTTCTCTGGAGATCTAGTTACCTATACAATTCAACAACTTCATTAGGAGTAGAACTTGGAAACTTCACACGATTTTCCATACCTTCACCAGTGCTTGACCAATCATCAACTGGTCCTTCTCTTTCTGCATCAACATCCTGATTAGACTCCTTTGTCTTCATCTCCTTCTGAGATCTTGCTATCTCATCATCGATCTGAATAGCCTTCAGATTCAACTCTTCTTGAACAAACTCTAAAGCTTGTTCTCTCCCTGTACTGTACCTGCAAACATACACAACTCATTAGTTTTTAAATCACAAGACTTTTCAGTCTTGACTGCTTCCTCCATTACTTCCTTCTGAACAAATCTACATTTGGAATCTTCAAATTCCATCTATGGCTCAAGAACTCTAAGTTTCTTTTTCAATAAGTCAATCACAATTTGCCTCAACCTCCTCTGCAATTGTTTCCAAATCACTCTCTTTCCCTTCAGTGGAAAGATCCATTTTCTATTCTGATTTTCTTACTCTTGCAGCCATTCTTCCAGTCCCTGCAATTGTACCTTCATTACTGCAATCTCTCTTTCTCGAACTTCTGCAGTCATCTCATCTCTGTGGCATTCCTCTGAACCTCTTCTGTGATCCTCCATGATCATCTTCTCCATGAGTTTCTCACTCACCATGAGTTGTACTAGCCTCTACGACAGCAATCTCTTCTGCTGCCACTTACCTCACCAAGCTCTCCTCACTCAGTCTTTTGGTAAATACTTGGTTCACTACCTCCGAAACCTTTTGAGCACTCTCTCTGCTCTCTCCAGGCTATCTCTTCAACTCACCTTCTTCTTCAGGACATTGCAATTGTCCTCCTTATTAAGCCTTTAGCTTAATGCCAGGTTCACTGCCATCATCTTCTCTACAACCATAAACTGCATTTACAAATTTCAAATCAGAAAAATCATCTCACCTCTTAAGATCTTGCATGATCTTTTCCTCCCTGCAATCCTATTCACTTGTGTAGTTTGCATATCAGATTTAGAAATCTGATCTTCTTTTCAATCATTCATCATATATTCAAAAATACATTTCAGTTCTTCAACAAAACCTTATGTCTTCATTCCGAAAACAAATATCTTCAATAGAGCATTCCAAGCTCTGATACCAAAAATGATGCAGGCAGGGCCTGCAAACCCCAGAATATTTACCTACACTATATATAAACACATGCGCCTCAAACAATTACCCAATTCAACTTCAATACACGGCAATTTTTGCCCACTGGCAATCTCAACTAATATGCAGAAACTTATCTTTCATTTCTTGGCAAATTCAAACAACTTAAATTCGTGGAAACTATCTTCAATAAATGGTTCAAAACCCACAACCCAATCATCTTCTTTTCAAAAGTTTCAATAGCATTAAAAACCCCTTATACAAGTCTTATAAAGACTTTTAACAACTGTCAGTTTCATTGTTTTATTTTAAAACCCCTAATGCTTCTCATTTAATCATGTGCTCAATTCAACAATCTTCGTGCCATTTCCAAGCTCAATACAATCTGAACTTCTAACCACAGATGGATGGATTGTAATTCAAATAAAAGAATGTGCTTATGTTTTTCAACCAACAAATTCACACCACTACCCAATCGATTTCATGCATTCTGATATGAAATCTTATACTGCCACCATCATTTCAAATAACATCGAAACTCACCTTACGTATTCAACAACCGACACACTATTCAATGTAGTCTACCCATCACTTCACATAAGGGTTTTAATACCAGATTTCAAATAAAATTTCCATGAAACAAATGCGCCCATGTATTAAATCTCAATCTGGCGATTACAAAACTCCAATTCATTTCATTTAACTTTGTTCACACATTTCTTCAAACAGTTTTCTACTATGGGAACTATAAACTCAGATTTAAGCCACAACATACCTTTCCAGAATTCAACAATGCTCTCCCTTCAACCCAATTTCCATATCATTTCTTTTGAATTCGATTTTAAACATCTATGTGTTGACTGTCCCATTTTTGCTTAGTACAGAACTTGGCGCTGTAACTAGAATTCAATTGCTGTAATCGATCTTCCTCTTCCAGCAAATACACCTTCAATTTAACTCCAGGCTCTAACTTCATATATGCCACACAAAACGTTCTTCCTCTGCACAGATTCAACGTAGAAACCAATATCTGTTACATACACATCGATTTCCAAAACACATGAAATTTCTTACCTCATCTACCGGGTTGTCTTCCACTGATTTTGAAAATGCTGTCTATCGTTCACTACGCTACCAATTTGTACCAAATTGAATTTTTACAACGCTTTCTTTGCTGGATACAAAGATTCCACACGTAAATTTCTTCTTTAGCGGCATCCATCCCCTTCGATTTGCCATAAAAAAATTCTTCAGACAAATTCTTTCACTGTTGCAATTCGTGTCTTTGCCAGAATTCAATTCTTCAATGATTATGGTTTTATCAAACAATATCAAGTATTAATTCATTGTATAATGTTCACAAACAGAAATCGACCCAACGAATCCTGTCTCCCTGTTGTGAATTCGATTGCACAGAAATCAATTTATTAATTTCAACAACGTTGTCATTTAGTTTAATTATGATTGCCCATTGATGCAGTTCAACCAATTTCAAATGCCTTTCCTCAGCATGTGCAGACAAAATCGATATGAATTGATACTCAATTAGAGGTTACAAATATCGCTCACCATCCAAGACAACAAAACATACTTTGATTACAAAATTCCTCTCATAGACACACACAACAAATTGTTGCTAACGTTTGAAGAACATACGTATAATTCTTCTCTTATAAACCAGCAAATTAAATACAAACAATTTCACCATTTCAACACAGAAATTGAATCATACCCGAATTGACCAAGTTAAGGTGCATAACTCAAAACCAACACTTTCATTAAAGTGAATTTACTTACAGCAACATTTCTCCGTGGCCTGATTTACAATTTATTGGCCCTTACAACCTGCCTGAAGGCTTACAGCCTAGGCTGTTCAAGCCTGCTCTCAATCACAATCTCACTCTTTCCAACTATCTCAATGTATTTTTCTCTCAAAATCCCCTCCTATTTATACAATTTTAAAAATGATCTAATTAAATGCTCAATCCCGTTAATATCTCAACACCACTAGAATATCTCAACAAATCCATAAATCTCTCAACATCCCTAAAACTTAGAAACTAATTCCAACTTAGACTCCCTCATTAATTTTAAATAATCTAGAAACTAATTTCTCTCACGTTTACAATTTCTCACAAATAATTTATTAATCACCCAAAATAATATTAATATTTACATGAAATTTAATATTTCTTCAAAACATGAAAAACCCCTAGCTTAGATAAAATACAAGCTGTTTTTCGGAGCTAATGCTCCTGCATCATATTTGGGGCTCAACCCAATAGTAAAGACCCTAGTTTCCCAGTAACCTAACACCTCAACTTTGATTGATAAACCATAATTGGTGGGGATTAATGGACTTTTTGATGCCCATTTGTATTGGGAGTTAACAGAGGTTCAATATCGACCGATGCTCAATCACTAAATACTTTGTTCCATAATAACCCATTCTACATCACATGACACTGAAACCATATGTATCCATCAACTGACAGAAAATGCAAGTTTTTTTTAGAGTAAAGGATGCATGAAATCATGGATGTCGTATTCACCCAAAATCCCACCTCTGGTCTCTTAGTTTGCACCAACATGTTTATTAATGCTTCTTGAACTTACCATTAACTAACGTAAGTGTGGGTTTTATTTGCATCAATTTTTCACGTTGTTAGACTCTACCACTCTCTCCTAATATGTCAAGACCCAAAAATATGACACAGTATGGGCCCATTTATCTAGGTTGTTGGTCACAACTTCCACTTACCATATGACTAGGGACTAATGATATGAATTTTGACCCTAATGATATTCACATCACAGTACTTGACGAAGTCTTGATTTGGTGGATAACGGATCGAACATAGAAAAACATCTATAGCCTAAAATAAAATAGTTTAATCCTCAAATTCTCTTTCAACCTTAAATAAATGGTTCAACCCCAAATATCTCCTTGGAAATACATGTTGGAAGAGGGGGTTCTTAGTCTGTCACAAGAGCTTAAAATAAATTTGATAAGGCATTGAAGCTATGAAGGAGACTTTTAAATCCATAAGGATCCCCACTAATCATGAAGGCATCTCCAAATTTTGAAATAATAGTTGAGATTTTGATTATAAGGTTATGTTTAAGGTCTTCAATATTTTTGTTACTTATAAGAAATTTAATTCCTTTTTAAAATCCATTAAAAAAAATCAACTTTGTTTTTCTGAAAGCTTCAGTGTTTTCACATTAGAACTTTCTTTCATGATGTGTGTGAGTTTTTTCTAAAGAAAGAACTTGGAGATAGATTTATATCAAGAGAAATGTAATGAGTACTACAAAAAACATAATCACAAAATAGTGTCGAAAGTTATTATGATAGGAGAGTAAATAATAATTGATTTCTATTTAGTGTATATATAACTTTAAAACAATTTACATGTATATATTAAAAAATATCACTACCAAGTAGATTCTCTGGAAAAACTCCCAACACCCTCAAATTCCTATAGAACATGAGAAGTTAACTATGAGTCGAGTTACATTTGACCTTGATTATTGTTTCATCCACATTATTTAGAGCCTACTCAATAAGACATGGTATTTGATGTATAAGGGTGTCCTTAACCTAAATGGCTACAAACAATTCATGATTAAATAAGGTTTCAAACTACTATAATTTAGATATAGAGTGAACAATGCTATGTATGGTGACACTTTCTTCCTCAAGCCTACAAGAGTGCACATAAAAATTTCTAATTGGGTAGATATATTAGCTTCTTGGTTTTGGTTTTTTTATGAGAGGGATAAAGTTGAAGCCTTATTACCTTCAATATCACCTTACTTGATTTGGATTAGATTGTCATATAATTTTTCATTTATCTTGATACTTTCTATGTAGAGGAATTGGCTTGGAGGGTCATTTTTAGTGGTAGGTCCCAACTTTAGAAATTAGGGTCCAAAATATTTCAGATCCATTTTGAGGCTTCAAGTGGCATTGTTTGGGGTCCAAGTTTGTGATAATTTCTCCCACTTCCTCGACACTATTACACACTCTAAAATCTTCCCAATGGTGGAAAAATGACCTCAATTTTGGCTCATATGAAATAATTATGCCTCTGACAATTTGACATTCTTTGTTGAACACTGTGGTTTTTTTGGATGCCACATTAGACACATGTGGGAATAACAACATTAGACACATGAGGAAGTTGAAATATACCCCTAAATGGATATTGGACTATGCTAAATACCAAGTTTGTAGGTAAAGAAGGGTTTTGATTTTGTAGCATTGCAACATTTTCCCTATTTAAAAAAACATTTAAGAGTGCAATTTTGTGAATATAGAGAAGAAATAGTAGGATTATGTAAGAAGTGCCTAAAGGTAACTCCATAGAGATTTCCAATTCATTTATATCTAAATTTCATAACTAAAGCAAAGAGAGTAGAGAATACAAATCATCTTCTAGATGGGTTTTACCACATATTGATTTTCTTAGAATAAATCTTATGTTCATTTGTGTGGATGGTGTATACTTGTTCCTATTCCTTAATTTTTATATTTCATCTATTTTATAAAATTTAAGCAAATCTAGTCATTAATTGATATAAGATCTAAGGAAAATTTGATTTTTATAGTCTAATATTTCACAATATTATTCCAGTAGAATATCCATGGTCATTTGCATATTATTCATGCTAGCTAAGCAAATGTAAAATTTATTTTCGTCAATACATGGAAGCACTAATGGAGAATTAATAATAAAGGGAAAAATAAACCTCCAACTTGAGCAAAGGGAACCTTTGATTAACCAAGTTGCAAAGTGGTTAGTGAAGAAACAAACTCCTTCCATAACAAACTTGAGGAGGAAAAAACGCCACCTTGGAAATTACCAAGAAACTGAATGATTGGTTACTAGAGAAAAAAATAGAGTGGATATAACAAGAGGCATGCCTCTCAAGATAAAACACCATAGAACTCACTAAAAGTACTATAATAACTAAATTGAAGCTATAATAAGTACACCTACTAAGATCAAGTAGATATATAGTAAATGAAGAATCATGTTGTTACCTATAGCTAAAAGGAGGAGAATAAAGAACTACAAGTTTAATATAATTATTCATCCTATGTAGATTTGGTCTTCCATACTAATCCATGTTTCTGGACATAGTATATTAACTCATGACCCAATGCCAACAATGACTTTTCCTACCATATAACCATTTATTTCTAGGTCGACTTGTGGATCATGATCTTGGAATTGTTTTCCTTATGATAGTTGTTGTACATTTTTCATTTCTTCCTACTTTCATTGCAATATTTTAGCATGTTTAAGAGCTCTACTAGATGTCCAATTAAATGATATTCCTTTAAAAGCTCCAAAAAGTCTTCTAATATGACCTCCTTTAATAATTTTTGTGAGTCTACTTCTCTTGTAAATAATTCAACTACTCTTGACATCATGTCATTTTTCACTTGCATATTTGGATGCTTAGTCATGTTCTTTGACAATTGAATGAGTTTATCATCATGGCTAATGTTATCTTTACCATTTCCCAACTTTTTGATAACATGAATATTCTTTGAATTCAAAATATCTTGTTTCGAGACGATTTGGAGTAGACTTATATTTATTTTATTCAAAACTTTTTCAATGATCATTGGGAAATCTTCTAAGGATTATCCCCAAGCCACACATACTACAAAAATTCAAGTTAGCCTTATATTTAAATGGTAAGTTTGGGGCTATGTGATCCTCCTATAAAAAAATAAAGTAATAGAACCTTTCTCAACCTTAATTGTGATCTCAACCTCTATCGTTGTATCCCCCTCGACAACCACCATATCCTCCTTAACTGTTTCCTCTTCCACCATATGTTGGCACCTCATTGAACTGATTTGTGTTTTGTGTATGATAGAGAACATGATAGTTTGTCTTGTTCTTCCCATTGAGTGGGAATTTTTGCATTGAGTGGTTATTTTCGTCACATACGATGCACCATTTAGGCTTGGAATTATGAAGGTCGTATTGGCAATATTTAGTAGTATGATTTGAAGTTTTGACATATATCACAGTATGTCATTTTCTACCCATCAAACATCTTGATAAAAATAATAAGCAAATTTACACTTTTTAGTTGCTCAATTTTGTAGTCAAGCTTATTATTAGTCGAAGAGATGTCAATTGACCTTCATCATTTTTTTAAATATACTGGGCCAACTAGAGAGCTTCTTCACAAGTTTTGAATTTATGCATTCCCAATGTGTCACAAATATTTTGGAGGAGACCAACCACATACCACTTAACTAGTAAATTTTCATCGATAAAATATGTGATTTTGCTCAATAATATTTGAATATTTTGTCATATTCTCACACTATTTCATTGGTTAGTCTTTTAATTTCCTTTATCTTTTTTTGCTAACAAATTTTTGGAGTTGTGTGATCCTCCTGTCAAAAAGTAAAGGAATAGAACCTTCCTTGACCTTGATCATGACCTCAACCTCTATCGTTGTATCCCCCTCGATGACCCCATGTCCTCCTTGACCATTTCCTCTTCCACCATATGTTGGTACCTCATTGAACTGATTTGCGGTTTGTGTATGATAGAGAACATGATAGTTTGTTGTTCTTCCCTTTGAGTTGGAATTCTTGCATTGGGTGGTTATTTTCGTCACATATGACACACAATTTAGGTTTGGAATTATGAAGGTTGTATTGACAATATTTAGTAGTATATTTGAAGCTTTGACATATATCACAGTGTATGTCATATTGTACCCTTCAAACATCTTGATCAAAATAATAAGGAAATTTATAGTTATCCTTAGTGTGTCCTTCAATCTGATAGTTAATGCACCATAAGTTATTGTTTTGAAGTGCTAACACCAACATTGAATTTTTTAGTTTCTCAACTTTGTATTGAATCTTATTATTAGTCAATGAGATAGTCAATTGACCTTCATCATCTATTGAAATATACTGGGCCAACTTGAGAGCTTCTTCACAAGTTTTGAATTCATGCATTCCCAATGTGTCACAAATAGTTTGAAGGAGACCAACCACATACCACTTAACTAGTAAATTTTTGTTGATAAAATATGTGATTTGGCTCAATAAATATTTGAATATTTTGTCACATTCTTGCTCTATTTCATTGGGTCATTGCTTAATTTCCTTTATATTTTGTGCTACCAAATGTTTTACATCTTGAGCCTTGAAGAAAGTGAGAAAGTTAGTTTTAGTTTCATCCTTTGATTTTGGTTTGTTTCCCAGTGAGGTTCATGAACCATGACAGTCCATATTTCCACAAGGCTATTGGGAATTGTTCCATTCGTTTATCTTCTTCAGTAATGTCATTAGAAAATTTATTTTTTTATCATAGATGAACAAATTCTTTTTAAGGTCTCAATCTACCTCATATAGGGGTATATGATTTAATCCCATTTTACTTTTTAGAGGTTTCGACATTTAATATGTTCCAATATTATTTGAATGGTCATTGATAGTAGTATCGATGGTGATTCGATTTCTCAAAAGTGTGTTGCTTCCATGCTTGTCGATGGTGTGTTCTAGGAATGACTTTTCATTCTGGCATTCTCTATCTATATATTTGGGAAACCGACTTAATTCAGGTCATTAACCTTTGCCGACTAGATTTGTACTTTTGAATTCATAGATGTGCTCTAATTGTGGTAGGGGGATAAGATTGTGAGATTTCTGAGTTGGAGAAGTACTCATTTTCATTATTCTCACTGTTTGGTTGATTCTCATCAAGATTTTCGATTTCTAGCTGATTTCTCTCATCATTTGCATTATGCAAAATAGTAGATATATATGAATAACTATGTGATGTTTTTGGAAGTAAATATCTCATGGTGGGAATTTCTATTGATACAGTTGAAATTTGACATATTGTAGGACTAGAGTCATCTTTTTCCATTTCATTTACTTGCCTTCTATGACTTATTCGTAGACCATTATTCTTTGTCTAAGCACGCAGTGCTGCGACTCTCAACTCATCTAATGAGTTCCATGCATCTTCGCTCATCCTATAGTATTCTTCCCTTATTTATTTCTATCGTTTTTTTGTTTTGTCCCTTTCTATTTTTTGAATATCAGTTGACTTCTTGTATTCTCGATTATTCTTCTATCACGTGCTTTCTTGTTATTGTCTCTTGGAAATTGACCTTTTTCCTTCCATATTTACTATTTATTCTTGTATACATATCCAATCTTTACTTATTTCCTTTCATTTTTCTTTATTTCTCATGACTCATTACCCACCTATGTCACCCCAACTTAGTGTTGGTTAGCAAGGGAATGGCTAACAAGCATGTTTATTTGCTTAAAAAGTAATCCCATGCTTCTTTTTGATCTTTAAACTTGGCATCAATGAAGTTCTGGTAGTCGGTTTTCCTTTTCTATCAGTCAATATTTATTGGAATCTTTGATGTAGGTAGGTACTTGATGATATGATCAACACCCTTGTCGAGGAGGAACTTACACAAGAGGGTGTGAATCATGCAGAATAAACTATCATGTTGTTAGGCCCCTATACTACTGGTGTAATCCCTTATTGTTATTAGTACATCCCCCTTATTATATTGTTGTACCCATGTAGTCTCCATATTGTTATTATTGTGCCCCATAGAAGCCCACTATTGTTATTATTGTGCCCTTACATTATTATTGTTATGTCGACTCTCATTATATTATGACCCGTTAGACTCCTATATATCGAAAGGAGGTCTTGTCATTTGTATCATCCAAGAATTGTTCATTTATGTAATGTAAAGGAGGTTGCCCCCTCGAAGAGGCTTATCTCTAAGGTGTTTATCTATCTTTTCAATCTTTGTGTGAGCTGGTTTCATAACATTTGGTATTAGGTCTTTGGATTCTAGGGTTTCGTTGTTCCAAACAAGTCATCATAGAAATTTTTCCATAAGCTTTTTTTTGCGACATTTTAGAAGCTACAAAAAAACCCATTTGAGCTGAAATCATTTTAAACTTCAATATGAATTTCAGAGCTTGTGTTGCTACATTTGTAGAGATATGATCTAAGGAAGTTAGGGTTTTTGCAGACTCTCAAATTACATTCCAAATAGGTGACCTGGGAAAAATTGTCATAACGTTTGCTTTGAGAACCAGATTGAAATTTTGTAAGAATATTCAGAAAGAGGACGGCTTGTAGTTTTTTATGTATTAGTTTCAGGTACTAAGTTTGAAACAATGACACGTGGAACGTCTTACAAGTTCTCTCTACTGAACTAGTTTATAATAAGGTTATCGTGGGAGATTTGTCATAACACTTCCTCGGAGAATCCAATCTTGATCAGAATTGTGGGGCTAGAAAGAGTACTCAAAGGGCTACTGCAGGACCATATTTCCAATATTCGAGAAACAACATATTCAATATCAAGCTCAAGAAAAGATAGAAAAGATAGAAAAGATAGATCAACGACTTATAATTCAGCCTCTTCGAGGGGGCAACCTCCTTTACATTACATAAATGAACAATTCTTGGATGATTCAAGTGAAAAGACCTCCTCTCTATATATAGGAGTCTAAGGGACCATAACATAATCAGAGCCTACATAACAATAATAATGCAAGGGCACAATAATAATAATAGTGGGCTTCGATGGGGCTCAATAGTAACAATATGGGCGCTACATGGGTACATCAATATAATAAGTGGGTTGTACTAATAACAATAAGGGGTTACTCTAGTAGTATAGGGGCCTAACATATGCCTTGAAGACGCCAAGGTTATTGCCGATGAAGCCCACCGTTTCAAACGTAAGGTTAGAGAAGCTATTGAAATCATTAAACATCCTAAGAACCTTAATAGGGATGGTGGCATGGAAATTAGCAAAAATTGGAACCCCTTGCTAACCCCCGCAGATCTCAATAACTAGGTTAGAGATTCAGGATCATCTAGCATAATAACTTACCCCTCTAATAGCCCTTGGTTAAATTAACTTCTCTGCTCTTTAGTAACCTAGGTAAGAAGAATATCAATGATAAATAGAG
>APFE031298963.1:49361-65246 GCA_000404065.3 Pinus taeda | reverse complement strand
ATAATAGTGGGCTTCTATGGGGCTCCATAGTAACAATATGGGCACTACATGGGTACATCAATATAATGAGTGGGTTGTACTAATAATAATAAGGGGTTACTCTAGTAGTATAGGGGCCTAACATACAAGTTCTCTCTACTGAACTAGTTTATAATAAGGTTATCGTGGGAGATTTGTCATAACACTTCCTCGGAGAATCCAATCTTGATCAGAATTGTGGGGCTAGAAAGAGTACTCAAAGGGCTACTGCAGGACCATATTTCCAATATTCGAGAAACAACATATTCAATATCAAGCTCTTGCAAAGGTGTGTAGTTTTTTATTTTATTTTGGATAATATTGGTTTGAAAAATTAGTTTGAAAGAATTAAATGGGAATAATGAAGAATTTTTCATTTATGTAATGTAAAGGAGGTTGCCCGCTCAAAGAGGCTGATTTCTAAGGTGTTCATCTATCTTTTCTATCTTTTTGTGAGTGGGTTCTCACATGGAGAAAGAAGAAATGAATCAAACCATATCTTGTAAAGCATTTTCCGGAATTACCACTCCTCAAACAATCAAGATTGAAGGACATATCAAGAAGAAAAATGTTCAAGAAGTGAAAGATCACATAGAGCATCAAGAAATGAATCTGACCATATCTTGTAAAGCATTGGAAGAAATTACCACTCCTAAAACTTTCAAGATAGAAGGACATATCAAGAAGAAAAAGGTTCAAGTAGTGAAAAATCACATCAAGCATCAACAACAACTTCTCCAACTTTTAAAGGATAACGCCACTTTGGTGTAGAATCAAATGAAACAACAGGTAGATCAACATCACAGTGAATTTTTTTTTGATGTAGATGATTGGGTATTTTTACAACTACATCTCAAGCAAGCTACTTATGAGAAGGAATTGTTGGAAATACTACATGCACTTAAGAAATGGTGACCTTACCCAATGGGAAGACACTTCAAGGTAAAAATGGATCATGATATTCTTAAATACTTTTTAGAACAAATATTATCTTTAGAAGAATAGAAAAAATGGGTTGCAAATATGTTGGGTTATGACTTTGACATCATATACAGAAAAGGGAAGCAAAATTTTGTTGCAGATGCACTCTCAAGAAAGGATGAGGATGTGTAAGCATTATTTTGTGTTATTTCTATTATCTAGATAGATTGGAGAAAAAAAGCAAGGGATGAATGGAAGGATGAAGAAGTGTGGCCACTCATTTAAAAGTTGCAAAATATCCCAATTCAAACAATATTGCTAGATCATGAAGAGGAAGGAAAAATCATATGAGAACCTGGAGCAGTCACAAAAACAAGAACCCGACAGCTACGAAATCGATCAATTTTAGAGTACCTCATCAAGTGGAAGAACTTACCTGCTGAAGATTCCACATGAGAGGATATGAATTTTATACATAAGCATTAATAATTACTCAAGCATTGAGGACAACACATTTTGAAGGAGAGGGGGATGTTAGGCCCGTATAGTACTAGTGTAACCCCTTATTGTTATTAGTACACCCCCCTTATTATATTGTTGTACCCATGTAGTCCCCATATTTTTATTATTGTGCCCCATAGAAGCCCACTATTTTTTTTGCTAAAGTAAGAGTCGTACCTTCTATTAATTTGAAATAGAGAAACAAGTTACGTATATTACAACAAACCCAAAGTACCTAAGGGACATAGAGTTAACTATCCTCTTAGGGCTTAGGGCATTGAGCCAAAGGCTTAAAACCTGGGCCACAGGTCCACAAACTTAACTCCGAGTCCTTCAAACTACCAAGATATGCCTGGACCATCCGATCCGTATTCAAAGATCTAACGGATGAGGCACATATCAGAGTGAAAAAAGGCATATTCTTTGATTCTAAAATCGGACCAGATGAGGAAATATAAACCAATCTATATGGATTTTGGGTCCGAATGGAGGAATAAACTTCGTGCATGTAATCCACCTAAAATCCACCGATTCCAACTTAGAAGCTAAACATGCATAGAAGATATCATTGAATCCAGACCTAAAATCAATTAATGCCATAGTTTAGGTTCAGATCAGGTCCAATGTGCAAGGTAACGACCTTCCAAGTTGCCTTGCGAAATCCATAGGATTACCGCAAATGTACTTAATTGCAAGTACTTTAAATCAACACCTGGCAAAGCTAAATCTTCGGTAGAGAATTCAATTATCATTAAGAGTGCAAGGTACAAATTGACGTTCGCCCGATGATGAGTTCTGGTTGCTCGTTCTCTCCCATAGCCCCGATGACCATGCACTACTTCACCATAAAAGATCGAACTTCCCCTAAAACCTGTAGTCAACATGCTATCAATTTCCCCTGCTTTGATAGAGCTCCCAGTCCGTATTCACCTATTTGAGACATTCTGCCCTTAATCTGCCTTGCGGTATCTTTGTCCAATCATAAACTTTATTTCTCTTGGTCCAACGCACACCCTCATTAGCAAGTAAGTCTTCTACTTTGTTGGCAGTACGTCGCACACGAGTAAAAATTATGGTTCTCATGTTTTGCAGGTGAGAATGAATCTGTTGATATACTTGTAGAAGCTTCCAGTGTTTCAAGACTTTCTCTCGAGTAGAACCATAGGAAATTCTCTTAATCGAATTAATAATTAATTTGGAATCCGCTTCAATTATGATATTCTAAAGATTTGAGTTCTTCAAGATTTCTAGACTTTGCTCAAGGGCCATAAGCTCTGCCATATTGTTAGTGGCTTTACCCAAATGGCTATGAAAGAGGGTTTTTATGTACTCATTTTCATCTCTTACTACTCCTCCATACCCCGCCATACCTGGGTTTCCTTTAAAGGCCCCATCTATATTGCATTTTAAGAATCCTTGAGGGGGAGGTTGCCAGAAATCCTTATCATAGATTATGTGACTTACATTTCTATTTTTTCCCTATGGGGTAAGCCTATGAAGACCCAACTGCAGAAGAATTTGTACATCCTTATCTTTAGGTCATTCTTCCGGGGGGGTTTTAATCAGCATTCCTACTATCTCCTTGAGTTTTCTTAACATTTGAGCCATGATGTTCTGGGGAGAACCTTTCCTGCTCTTGAATATTCTATTGTTGCATTCTTTCTAGACATCCCATATTAGAAAGCCTAGAACTAATGCCCAAGCTTTGTTGATTGTTTCATTGTCAGAGAAATTTCTCCTCCACTTCTTTGGAGTGTCGGTAATGCTACCCAATTCCCTATCTGTTTGTCTAAATATTGAAGAAACTCCATTCCACAAGGTGGAAGTGAAAGGGCATATGTTGAGTAGGTGATCCATGATTTCTTCTTATGATTCACATAGTTGGCATCTGGATGGACCATATACCCCTCTCTTCCTAAGATTTTCCCAGGTCAAAATCTTATTATGCTACACTTACCATGTGAATAGTTGATTTTCATCGAACTTTGATTTTTCCATAGGTCCTTCCATACATCATCAGGGTTTGGGAAGTCTAATCCTAGGGCTATACGCTTGGCATATTTGAGGTTAAAGTTACCTTCATTGTTATTTCTCCATCTCAGCTGGTCTGAATCAGCTGAAGTCACAATTTTTATTTGTTCTAGGATGTCCAATAAAGCTTTTTCTTGTTCCTTCAACGAGAAGTTCTCACTAGAAACTAGAGTCTTCCATAATCTCCATTCTTCATCCCTTCTCTCCAGATCCCAGAAGTCTTTTACCCTGTGTAAACCCTTGTTTTCAGTATCGTTCTTGAGACTGGTGAATTCTTCTTTTAACAGTTTAGGTTCCCATTACCAGTTATCTTCCTAGAACCAAGCAAGGTTTCATTCTTTGATTTCCCAGAAGCTATGCTTCTGCATAATGGCTCTATTTTCCCAAGCTTTGTTCCATATGTGGGAGCCTTCGATGAGCCCAGACATTCTAATGTGGTCCTTGTCTTGCCAATGCATTGCACATTTTTGTTTCCAAATTTGGGCCCAAGGGGAAGTTGAATCTTTTAGACATCCCCACCATAGCTTAGCCCCCAGAAATTTGTTTAGCATTTCAGGATCGTCCAGCCCTAAACCACCATGGGTCTTGGGTTTACAAATATTTTCCCAGGCCACCAAGGCCCATTTTTGTTTTCTGCCCCTTTGCCCCAAAGAAAGTCTCTTTGGTTATTTTTGCATTGCTGCATGATTCCTTTAGGAGCTGGAAGGGCTGAGAACATAAAAATGGGAATAGTTTGAAGGACAACTTTTTGTGAGCACTATGCTAAGTTCAAAGACCTAGTAGTCTATTTCCTAATGTTTTCATGTAGCTTGTTAATCACTGGTTTCCAAACTGACTTGCTCAGAGGTTTGTCTATTAGCGGTACTCCCAAATATTTGGACGGTAACAACTCTCTTTGAAAGCCTAAAATTCTAGATATATTTTTCCAAATAGCAATGTCAGTGTTAAAAAAGAAAATATTTCATTTGGTAAGGCTTACCTCGGTGCCTACAGCCATTGCAAATACTTTCAGGATTTGTTTGTAGGCTAGAGCTTCCTTCACCATAGGTATACCTTGCAGCATGGTATCATCCACAAATTGTTCATGGGTTAAAGCCTCTCCATTCATGGTGAGTTTGAGACCTTGGATTTTGCCTTCTGCTTTGGCTAAATTGATAGCTTTGCCAAGCCCTTCCATCATGAGAATAAAGAGGAAGGGTGAGAGTGGATCCCCTTCTCTAAGACCTCTTGAAGGGTTAAAGTTTTTGAATGGCAAGCCATTAACCAGTATTGAAAAACTCGAGGTAGTTACAAGGGCCATAACCCACCGTACCCAATTATGATCAAAGCCATAAGCTATAATAACTCTTCTTATGTAAGTCATACTTAGCTTATCATAAGCCTTTTCTAGGTCAAGTTGCATGATCATACTTGCCTTCCTCTTTCTTTTAAGTGAGTGGATCACCTCGTGAGCTTGAATGATGTTTTCAAAAGAATTTCTGCCTTCCACATACCTAGTTTGTTCCACAGAAACAAGAGTCGGAAGAAGGGGCTTAAGCCTGTTGGCTATTATTTTGTAAATGATTTTGTACACAACATTGCATAATGCTATTGGTCTGAATTTGTCTGGAGTCATTGCATTACCTTGTTTGTGGATCAAGGATATAAAAGAGGTATTGAGAGCCTTCAATATAGTTCTGTTTCTCCTTGAATCCTCCACCACGTCTAGAATATCCTTCTTAACAATTCCCCGACATGCTTTGAAGAAGTCAACATTAAAACCATCTGGACCTGGTGCCTTCCCATTTTGCATCTCTTTGATAACTTCACTGACCTCTTCCTCATTCACGAAACTATTTAGATTGTAACTATCTTCCCTTGTCACAAGCTTCAGAATGTGCTTTGTTATGTCCTTGATGAACTGTGATCTATCTAAGAGAGGCTCCTCGGCAATGGCTTGGAAATGTTGAACCAGCGCTACTTCTATTTCTTTGTGGCTACTGAGTTGCTTACCTTGTGCATCTTTGATGATTGACATCTTGATATGAGACCTGTGATCCATGGTGGATTTGTGAAAAAACCTTGTGTTCCTTTCTCCTTCTTTTAACCATTGTACCCTTGATTTTTATTTCCAAAAAATCTCCTCTTGCGCACATAATTCTTCCCATTCCTTTTGAAGGTGTTATGCTTGTTTCTTTCTCCCCTCGTTGAAGCCATCTATAATGAGGATCTGGTTGATCTCATGTAGCTTCCATTCAACAACTTTTTTTGTTTCAAAAATGTTGGAAAATTCATTCTTATTCCAATCTTTTAGCTTGTGTTTGATATGTTTCAATCTTTTATGCAAGAGGAACATTTTAGTGCCCTGAACATGCACATCCTCTGTCCACCATTTTTCAATATTGTTGATAAAGTCAGGATGGGTAAGTCAAAAGTTTTCAAACCCGAAAGGTTTGTTTCTTGGAGTTCCTATAAAGGATGCTTCAAGTTGAATAGGCCAATGATCCGAGCGCCCAAAAGGAAATATCCTTACTGACAGGTCAAGTCATGTAAGGATAAGGTCCTCAAAGATTATAAATCTATCGAGTTTCAAAGCCACCTAGGACTCACCTCCCCTTTTATTATTCCAGGTAAAGATTACATTACTTGTTTCTGTGTCTACTAGCCTCATATTGTTTATAAAATTTTGAAATCCTATGGAGTCTCTGCCTAGTACTCTAGTTCTACCTTTTTTTTTTTGAAAGGGATCTGATCATATTGATGTCCTCACCCAAAATCTAGGGAATACCTGACTATCTGTTTCTTAAATCCTCAAGTGAGGTAAGAAACCTAAGTTTTTCCTCAGGCTTCTGTGGACCATAAACATTTGTGATCAAATAAACTTCCTTGTCCCCCAAAGTTTGAATAACCATTGAGAGGTAGTTTCTTGATGCTTTAGCATCAATGACTCCTATTTTCAGAGGGTTCCATAGTGTAAGAATTCCTCCTACTGTTTTATCTTCTTTAACTTCTAGATATTCATATTTAATCAGCCATTTCATGTGTATTTCTCTTATCTTTCCAATTGAGCATTTTGTTTCCTGGATGAAAATCAAGTCTAGCTTTTCCTCTTTCATTCTATTGTTGAGATTTCTTTTTTTCTTTTTATTTCCTAGACCCTTGATATTCCATGTTATGAGCTTCATTGAGCAATATTTGTAAATGTGTAACTAGCTAGGTCTTTCATCTTACCTGAGTCAATCATCAGCTTTCCACATTCTAGTAGCAGCTCATTTTGTTGTTTCCTACCTTTTTTCCTTCCTGGGTTCCTAGGAGCTAATCAGAGTGTTGCCTTCATTGTTTTCACTTCTTCTTTGTTTTGAGTCTCGTGGCTTCTTTTGACTCCCAAACCTTTTGCCTTGGTTCTCCAGAGGAATAACTATTGCACCATATTTAATTCCTCTTGTGGTAGCGAGTCCATTCCTTTGGTGGTTCCTTGCTCTAGAAGCTTTTCTAGATCTAGATGCTCCCTTTCAAGAATATCTTGTAGTTCATGGTCCTTTGTTCCCACGTCGCTAGGGATCATCTCTTAATCCCTATCCATTCCATAGTGTTCAACAAATTCTCCTTTTTTTGGTTTTATCCTTGCGTGTCCTCCATGCTGTCTTCCTTTTCTTTCTCTATAGGGTTGTCCTCCAGAGTTTGGTCTGCTTTATCTTGATCTTGTTCTTCTAATACCTTGTACCTATTTTGATTCAACTGCTTTTCATTATTGGGTTTTTTTTGGTACCTCCTCACTCCTTTACCTTTATTTCCCACTTTGCTAAAGCTTTCAATTTCTTTTCCTAAGGTAGCATTAGTTTTGTTTCCCATTTTGTTTAAGGGGAAATCTCTGAATAGATGCCCATGTTCATGAAATTTTCGGCATCTGAAGGGGACATGCTCATAGTCCACCGCTTGCACAAATTCTTCATCAAAAACATCCAGAATTACTTCATCTGGTAGAGCTCCAGAGACGTACATCTCTACACATATATGGGAAAATGAGGTATACTTCCCCCACATAGTGGCCTTTGATATTTTAACAAAATGCCCTAGTTTATTTCCTATTGCTCTTAATGATTTCTGCTGCTAATAATCCAGTGGTAGGGAGTATAGCCTAACCCACACTGGGACTGATGTGAATGATTCATGCTCTAGGACAAAATTCATTACCCAAGGCCACATATAGAGGCTAGCAGCTGCATAGAAGTATGGCCCTCCTTCAAACACCCTATCTTTATCCTCAATGTTTGTAAAAAATACAGTGAAGAAACCCTTGGATCCAAGTTGCAGATCTATATCCCCCTTAGGTTTCTAATGATTCTTCATCCATGTATGTAAAGCCTTTTTCGTAGGCCATAACCCCATGAATTTACAAATTATTGCATAGTTCGCCATGTGTTCCCAGTGTTCTTGTATCACTGGATCACTTAACACCACTCGCGGTGTGATGGTTGCCTTAGGCTTACAAGGTCCAGTCCTCTTTCTAGTGTTAGCATTTGTATTCTCTCCTTCTATTTGCTTTCCTTTACTAGCTCCTTCTTGTGTATTTTCCTGTCCCTGAGTGCCTCTGGTTTCCTGTTTCCTTTCTCTTGAAACCCTGTTTTCAACCTCCAAAGGTTTCTTGAATATGTTAGATACCACCTAACTGTAGGAGGGAGTGGAACTCCCCCCCTCTCGCCTCTCCATGGTGCCGAACACTACTCTTCTTCTTCAAACCCTAGCCATGTGTTCCCCCTAGTTCTTGTTGAATTTCCCTCTTCTTTCCCCCACCATGACTTGTATAAATATGGAACTTCACTGTGAAGTCTATCATCCTTTTCCATAGAAGCCCACTGTTGTTATTATTGTGTCCTTACATTATTACTGTTATGTCGTCTTTGATTATATTATGACCCCTTAGTCTCCTATATATAGAAAGGAGGTCTTGTCATTTGTATCATCCAAGAATTGTTCATTTATGTAATGTAAAGGAGGTTTCTCCCTTGAAGAGGCTTATCTCTAGGGATTTATCTATCTTTTCTATCTTTGTGTGAGCTGGTTTCATAACACACGAAGATTGTCAAAAAACCTAGCTTTGTTATGTTCAATAGAGGTTCTTTCTTCTACTGCTCATTCCTTGCAGAATTTGTCCACAATTATTTTGACCCACTCATGCAGATTCTTTTTACTGCCATTTGATAACTGCGATAAAAATTGGGCATCAAATTCAATTTGTGGTTTTTTCATGAGCAACTTGATCTAGATTTTTTTTTCTTTTTGTCGGATCACCTTCAATAAATCATACGTGCAGTTGTGTGAGAAAATTGGACATGGACTCTACTAATGATAGTATGTTCCTTCTAGAACAATTCTTCTAGTAATTGTTAATTTTTGTCTCCCACCATTGTTGTATCTCTTCCAATTCTAAAATTTATCATTACATATTTTTATGAATTGAGTCTTAAACTATTGGAAAATAATCCAATGCTGTAATACAGGGGAAAATGAGCATGGTTACCGGTACAGGCATCAAGTATTCACATAGAAAAGAGCATAAGTGTTAGGCCCCTATGCTACTAGTATAACCCCTTATTGTTATTAGTACAACCCCCTTATTATATGGTGTACCCATGTAGTCTCCATATTGTTACTATTGTGCCCCATAGAAGCCCACTATTATTATTATTGTGCCCTTACATTATTATTGTTATGTCAGCTCTGATTATATTATGACCCCTTAGACTCCTATATATATATAGAAAGGATGCCTTGTCATTTGTATCATCCAAGAATTGTTCATTTGTGTAATATAAAGGAGGTTGCCCCCTCGAAGAGGCTAAATTCTAAGGCGTTCATCTATATTTTCTATCTTTTTGTGAGTTGGTTTCATAACATATGGTATTAGAGCTTTGGATTCTAAGGTTTTGCTGCTACAAATAGGTCATCGTGGCATTTGCGCTATAGATTTTTTTCTGCAACATTTCAAATGCTAATAAAAAAACCCATTTGGGTAGAAATCGGTCTGAAGCTCAGATTTGAATTTCAGAGCTTTTGGTGCTATATTTGTGGAGATATGATTTGAGTAAGTTGGCCTTTTTGCAGACTCCCGAATTACATTCCAAACAGGTGACCTAGGGAAAATAGTCATAACTTTTTTTTTGAGCATCAGATTGAAATTTTGTAAGAAGTTACAGAATGAGGACAAACTTTAGTTTCTTGTATACATTTTTCAGATCCAAAGGTCGAAACAATGACATGTGGAACGTCTCAAAATTTTGGTCTATTGAACTAGTCTATAATCAGGTCACATGTGGGAGATTTGGCATAACGCTTCCTTGGAGAATCCAATTTGGATCAGACTGGTGGCATTAGAAAGGGTTAGCAGAGGGATACTGCAGGTTTGCAATTTTAGAACTGGAAGAATCGAAATTATAGAGTTATAGTCATTTCAAGATTGAGCTCCTAGAATCAAGAAAAGGCGATATGAGGAAGTTTGATGGCAAGGATTCGGTAAATTGGATACTTCAGATGGAGCAATATTTTGATCCACATGGTGTACCACTGTTACAAAAGGTATGTACTGCATATTTATATTTAGAACCGGATCAATTTTTATGGTATAAAAGGCTTTGTTCTTGTCAACAACTTGTTATGTGGTCAATTTTCATGGAGGAAATGATAACACATTATCAGGATACAAAGAGTAGCACCTTTTTTAGAGCAACACCACAACAATTGGAAAGAGTAAAAGAGCTTTGTTACATAGTGGAAAGTAAAATTATGGCAACAAGGAAGTCTACCCCTCACAACTATAAAAATGGAAGTGTTGTTTCTCCTAGCCTTCCACAACCTACAAGGGTTACACCACAACATTTGGAAGAGAAAAGAGAAAAAGGGCTTTGTTACAATTGTGATAGCAAATGCACTAAAGGTCATAAGTGTGCTGAGAAGAAATTATTTTACATAGATTATGAAGAGGAGGAAGAAAAGTATCAAGAAACATAAAAAAAAAGAGAGTATATACACCAGGAACCAACCCCAAAGAAGGAAGAAATGAATCCGACCATATCTTGTAAAGCATTGGCAAGAATTACCACTCCTCAAATTCTCAAGATAGAAGGACATGTCAAGAAGAAAAAGGTTCAAGAAGTGAAATATCACATCAAGAAAGAAGAAATGAATCCAACCATATCTTGTAATGCACTGGCCAGAATTACCACTCCTCAAATTATCAAGATAGAAGGACATATCAAGAAGTGAAAGATCACATCGAGCATCAAGAAATGAATCTGACCATATCTTGTAAAGGATTGGAAGAAATTACCACTCCTCAAACTCTAGAGATAGAAGGACATATCAAGAAGAAAAACTGTTCAAGCAGTGAAAGATCACATCGAGCATCAACAACAAGTTCTCCAACTTTTAAAGGATAACTCCACTTCGGTGCAAAATCAAACAAAAAAACAGGTAGATCAACATCGTAGTGAAAAATGTTTTGATGTAGGTGATTGGGTATTTTTACTGCTACATCTCAAGAAAGCTATTTATGGGAAGGAAATGTTGGCAATAGTACAAGCACTTAAAAAATGGCAACCTTACCGAATGGGAAGACTCTTCAAGGTAAAAATGGATCATGATAGTCTTAAATACTTTTTAGAACAACTATTATCTTTAGAAGAGTAGACAAAATGTGTCACAAATATGTTGGGTTATGACTTTGACAACATCTATAGAAAATGGAAGCAAAATTTTGTTGCAGATGCACTCTCAAGAAAGGATGAGGATGTGGAAGCATTGTTTTGTGCTATTTCTATTATCCTACCAGATTGGATAAACAAAGCAAGGGATGAATGGAAGAAGGACGAATAAGTGTGGCCACTCATTCAAAAGTTACAGAAGATTCCAATTCAAACAATATTGCCAGAACATGACAAGGAAGAGAAAATCATACTAGAGCTTGGAGCAGTTACAGAAACAAGAACCCGACAACTACAAAATCCATCAATTTCAGAGTATATCATCAAGTGGAAGAACTTACCCGCTGAACATTCCACATGGGAGGACAATAATTTTATATAGAAGCATCAAGAACTACTCAAGCATTGAGGACAACACTTTTTGAAGGAGAGGGGCATCTTAGGTCCCTATATTACTAGTGTAACCCCTTATTGTTATTAGTACAACCCCCTCATTGTATTGTTGTGCCCATGTAGTTTCCATATTGTTATTATTGTGCCCCATAGAAGCCCACTATTGTTATTATTGTGCCTTTACAATTATTATTGTTATGTCGACTCTGATTATATTATGACCCCTTAGACTCCTATATATAGAAATGAGGTCTTGTCATTTGTATCATCAAAGAATTATTCATTTGTGTAATGTAAAGGAGGCTGCCCCCTCGAAGAGGCCTATTTCTAATGCATTCATCTATCTTTTCTATCTTTTTGTGAGCTGGTTTCATAACACTGTGAGAGCTAAGGATTTGTATAATTCCTATGTATTTCCACCATATATGATAATACAATAGTGTGGGATTTTGTCTGAGACTTTCCCCAAAGTATTTTCATGTGTATTGTGCCATTGTTTCTTCTTCTTCTAGTTATATTGTTCAACTCGATCTTTAAGCTTCCACAAATTGATAGTAGAAGTAGGTTATAGTATTCTACTTTGATTTATATTTCATTATCCAGTTAACCTACCATTAGATTTTCTACAACCATAAAAGGAGTTAGGGGACACAAAGAACACAAATAAATGACATGTAGAAAGAAGTATATTATTTTTTATGTGTTTCAAGTGGGCTTGTGGAACAAAGGACAAGTCAACTAGGCTTAAAGTGTGCCCTAAAGGAGTTCATTCAAGCCCAAGGAGAAGAATATAAATAAAGGTAACATTGAGAATCAAATTGACATCTAAGTGCAACAATTCATAGAAGCATACCATCTAAAGTGGCCATAGACCTAAGGAGACCCTAGTGAAGGAGAAAAGAGTTTGGATAAGTCAATTTTATGATTGTTTGAGGTCCGAGTAGATCAGGAGTGTAGGTCGAGTAATTTGGAGAACATTTGGGCTGTTGTGTGATATTTTTGGAGTGGTTTCTTCTCTTAATTGTAGGCTTCACTCTCTATGGAAGTTGTAGTAGGGTAGAGGTCTTGTTCTGGGCTATTTGGAGGGGTCAAAAGGACTAATTACCATAGTAGATTATAGTTGTAGGTAGCGAGTAGAGGAAACTTGCTAGGTGAGGGAAGTCACAGTTGTAGATAAGGTTTTTGAGGCAAGAAACCAGGGCTGACGTGGACTAATATCAACGTTAACCAGGCCACATAACCTACATTAGGTGCATCATCTCAAAAGGGTATGTGTTGATATGTTTGAATTGAATTGTTGCTAAATGATTGAAGGTCTAGATTGGACAAATTTTGATTGGGAATCTTAAGATTATTGGAGGGAAACAAGTAGGTGCTCAAAGTATCCCTAGATCATTTTGAAAGGAAATTGAAGTTCCAGGCTGGACAGATTTTGATTAGTCATCTTAATATTATTGGAGGGAAACAATTATGTTCTAAAAGTATCCCTATATCATTTGGCAAGAAGGACGTTGACAACTATAAGGAGGGTGAATTTTGGAGGCTCTAATGTTGACACCTTGAAGGACAAAGGAAAAATAAGTGAGCAATTGGGTCAACCCAAGTTAATTGTTGGAGAAGGACCTTTAACAATGATAGGTGGAAACCCTTTGACCCAAAGTTTGTCTTCATTGGAGAAGTGCAAGAGGGCTTTAGAGGGAAGAAGTCCCAAAGTAGCTGAGGAGTAGCAATGGGGAGTTGAGAGTTGTTCACAAAAGAGTTGTGAACAACTCAACAAAACACCCTATGTGTTAATGCATTGATGGAAAAATTATCAACTAGAGGGAAGATTTGTAAGTCATTTTTAGTGACCTAAAGGAGTAGGACCATTGGTAGAGGAAAAGTTGAATATTGAGAGTAGAAGGACCAGCAGGTGTGTTCATGGTACGATCAAGACAACTGTAAATTCTACTACATCAACTAGATGATCAATGTATCTTGTTTAGGGTAGTTTAGTTGTCATAGTTCTTAATAACAAAGCCCTAGTTTGTATTATTGTATCAGTGGATGTATGAGGGTTGTTGTCACCCAAAGTGCACACGTAAGGCACAACGCTCAAAGCAGATACTGTCACCCTGATCCCTACTCACTCCATTCTATCTCTTGTAGAGCTGTAACTAGGGTCTCTCACACCACTAATTATCCCACATTAATAAGTCAATCCAGGAACGATTTGTTATTGCAAGGAGTAGCTCAATCCAAGGCTATTTGTCCGAGTAATGCTCAGTAGTATAGTGTTCTAATGACTCGAAAGGAAACAGATGCTAAGCTGTAACTAAACTAACTTAAAAGATAGAATCACACGAGGCACTTGATCAGTCAAGGGTACAAAAGCGATAACCCATCCCTTTAGAAACTGATGAAGAAAGGAAACTAGAGCATGGACTTATAGGTCTGGGAGCTAAGCAGCGTCTTGCTGAGGCTCACTACAGCCTTAGACCTTCTCTCACACCATAAACAACAAAGGCAGGTAAATAAAACGATGGAAAGTAAAATGGAACAGCAATCTGAAATGGAACAGCAATAAATGGAACAGCAGTGAAATGGAACAGCAATAATCAAATGGAACAGCAGTAATAAAATGGAATAGCAGTAATAAAATGGAACAGCAATCCTCAATGAATTATGAAACAACAATTCTCATCCATATTTACATGTTCTATACTGCTACAGCAATCTGAGAATAATAAATGATATGACTATGCTTCTGAACGAAGTAATATGGCTTGCAAGACTCACAAATACTATTTCACATGGATCTAATAATGATACATTCAGGCTAACATTCTGTTACAGAGATAACCGAAAGATGCAACTCAACTAGATCCAATTGTACAGTGCAGAGACATGAGATAAAGAAATCATTCACATATCAATCATAGCATATCACATGAAAGATGTATCAGATTACTTAAATAATGTAAATGAACAAATCACACAGAAATCACCGTATAATAATACAAAAGCAAGTGTCCTTCGGAGCCGGGCCCTTAGCTGCCAAGGGTACACTGCCTTAAGTTACTCCAGATGCAGAGATGAAATGAACACCAAGTATTATATATTAATCGCATCAAAAGTATACAAAGTCAGGTCTCAGCGAGACTCAATGATCACAGTTTGTTCTGAAACTTAGAATCATAAAAAACAGTCATCCCTTGCTTAATGGCGTAGTGCCTTTATATAACAGAAATGACGGAGGTATCTAGACAATCAAAAATATAAGTTAAAGCAGCGATCCCTCAGGATCAAAGATCCTGAGGGATTCGCTAATCGTTCAATTATTCTCTTTTCCTTCTTGCGCTCTCTGACTCGGTATCTCGCATTCTTTCCCTGGGCTATTTAGCTCTAATTTTTCTTGATCTCATCCGCATCCGGTGCCCTAGTGGAGGGACAGCAGTTATTTTCCCTTTGCTCCTTGCTTTTGATCGACAATCCCCTGTTTCCACGTCTTCCTGCATAGAAAACGTCAATTATCAACACTTGAGCTTCCTTTGTCTATTTTCGCATATTTTATCAAAATCTTTTATCTTCTTTGAACTCATGATACAGAAAAAGTTAGAATTGTTATTGAAAAACCACTAGATTGCTTGTCAAAAGCTTACCTTCCAAGTGCTCCACACACCCCCATGCTTACCCTGTTTCATGGCCTCATGAAAACGTTATAGTTGACATGCAAAGCAGTGAGAGAATAGGCCGGAGAAGGAATCTCGCGAGGAGGCCGACAACCATGATGAGCAACTAGATGGTCAAAGAATTGATCTATTTGATCTGTAGGAATCTCATATAAGGCCTGATATCCGGGTGCAGGGTGCCAAATAATTGGACTGTGAAATCGATACCCCAACCAGGATGGCCCTGCTCGCAGAATCCGTTCCCCATAGAGACTCAACCGGCTTGCAGCCAGCTCGAAATTCTCATATTTGAAGGGCTCCCCGAGCTAGATGTTTGGGTTAGAGGTCCGGTATCGAAATTTTGCAGCATCGATGGCCAGGTCTTTAATAGTCAGGAAGTATTCCAGACTATTTCGGATCAAGTCTTCGTGCATGGGACCTAATATCTCAATGACACCTGGGATCCTCATAAGACTCCTATGTTCTCTCCATAGCGTCACTAGGTCTCTAAGTTCAGCTCGTACCCATAAATCTAAGCTATTCTCTTGTCTCTGGAAGGTGTTGTAAGCTTTGAGCCACTTCAACTGATTAACCCCAAATGAGATAAAGGCTTGGAGTTGTATATTGCCAACAAAAGGGCCAGGATTTAAATCAGTTTCCTGGTCTAGCACAAGATTGTGCAGGTAAAACTC
>APFE031298963.1:26433-49205 GCA_000404065.3 Pinus taeda | reverse complement strand
ACAACACTATCTAATCGACGAGTTACCTTAGCAACCCTTTCCTGCTCCTTCTGCCATCCTTCAAAGGCCTGGCTCTCGGACTGACTGATGTTTCGAAGTTGCTGTTGGAGCTCTTCGTATCTCTCCTTGGGGACTGTCTGTTCTCGCAACTGCTCAGCTTCTTGCTGAGCTTCCTTCATCATTTTATGCAAGGTTCTGGTTTTTGGGTCCTTTTTCCACAAATCCGTAGAGGCTGGAAGTTTAACCTGGAACTTTCTATTATGTTGCTTGGAGTTTAGGACCCGAATTACGCCCGAGGGTGGTGCTTCTGTTTGGACCTCTTTGCTTTCTGTTTCTTTCTTAACTCGAATAAAGGGTTTCTGTGGCCCTTCTGCCATCGGAGCCCCTTGCTGTTCCATTGGTATGTCCATTCATTCTTCAGGGCCAGATGGAACAACAGTTTGTTCCTCCATGTCATTTGGAACAACACCCTGTTCCTCATTATTATTTGGAACAACAGATTGTTCCTCAGCAGTAGGTCTCCTGATGGGGTTTTGACCAGCAAAACGGGTTCTTATCCTCAGGGTTCTTGCTGCCGTGGTCCTCCTCCTTTTCCTTACGGTCTTCTGTATTCTCAGACTGGCTTTCAACATCCGAATTTGCTGCCGGAGTCTGGCTATGGTGCCCAGCAACCTCTGCTGTTTCTTTCTTAACTTCTTAATTTCCCTTGCCTCAGCAGAGGGTTTGGCCCTTAAGCTCGTCCCTTCTTCATCTGGGATATCTTCCGGTGTTTTGGGGACAGGTTGTCCCTGATTGTTGTCCTCTATTTCATTATCATATCCAGGCAAGTTTTCTTCCTCTGCCTCTTCTGCATGCATTTCCTCGAGTAATTCTTCTTCTAGGGGACCGTCAGGGACACCTCCCGTGCTGGAGGGTTGGCCATATTCTCCCATATTGGCCAGTACTGCTACCAATTCCTCCTCACCTGGAGGGTCCTGCACTGGGTTATCCCCTGACAGTGCAATTTCTTCTTCCTGATTGCCCTACTTGGTGGCCTCTCCTCCCTCCGAGTGTTCATCTCCTTGGTTGCTCTGTTCGGTGGCCATTTCTTCCTCGGAGCGTTCATCTCCCTTTTCAATTTCTCTTTCCAGCTGGTCAGTCTCGGCCTCTGATTGCTCGGCATTTCCTTCGGAGAATCCTCCTTCCAATTCTAGAGGTTCGTCCATAATTTCAATTGGTTGGGCCGTGGTTCCCTGAATCCTTTCTAGCCTTCCTCGTATCAGAGCCAACCGAGCTGACTTCCTTGGTCTTTCAGGTTGGTTGGGTGTGCCAGCCGGTTCTCTGGGTTCTTCTTGTCGTTCTGGCGTACCGGAGGGTTGTTTCCGTTTTGAAGCAACATGTCTTTCTGTTGCTGGCTCCTTGCATCTTTCTGAACGTTCTGGCGTATTGGAGGACTCTTCAAGTTTTGGGGGTTGTATAGCCAATCCCCCCTCGACTGTTTCAATCAATTCCTCCCAAGTGCTCTGATGTTGGGTGAGACTGTGGCTCACTATCAAGTGGATCAGTCCATGGTGGCTGACAACTGCATCTATATGCTGGGCCTTCTTCAGGCTTCGGGCCACGTCATGTAACAGCAAATTTAAAAGTGCAGGGAGATTCACAGAGCATTTTACTTTTAAAACAGCCAAAAGTTTTAAGTGACGAGGCCTTACCACGTCTTTTCTTCCTTCGCAGGTGATGTAACTTTGCACTGTCTTCGCCAGCTCGGTCCAGGGTTCCCCAAGTGTTGCCGGCAGAACTCCTTTCCCTTTGACTGTCAAGCTTTGGCCTTAATCCTGGAACATTTCCATAGCTTTTTGCAATCTCTCCTTCTTCAACGTCCATATGGGTCTAGCAGCTGGTAATCCTAAGACTTCTGCAATGATGTCCTCCGTAACCACTATCCGCTTTCCTCTTACTATGGAGTGGTTTTCCTGCAAATTCTGCAGGAATTCTAATGCTACTGCTTCGTTTGATTCTTGCAGGTGATTGAAGTAATTCAACCATCCTGCGTTTTCCAGGATTTTACGAGCAGCAGCGGAAACTGTCAGCTTGTGAGGTTCGCTTCGGACCGTCTTTCCGCCCATGATTCTACTCAGAAATGGAACAACAACTGGTTGCGGTATTTGCGACGTAGAGGGGATGATCAATGCCAATTTTTGGAAAGGATCACAGAGCATGCAACGAAAAAAGGATCGTGGATGGCAATCTCCGTAGGATGAAATCATCATACCGTTAAACCATGCCATTCCTTCGTACATTATCTTGCCCGAATGGTGTGTAGCCATGTAACCCCTGCAGTAATGAGGTTACCTCCCCCCCGCGATCTGATAGGCTGCCCCTAGCCGTCAAAGAGAGGAGCAGCAGCCAGTCGGGAGTCAAATCATAAAGTACAACATATGGAATTATGCCATGTTGTAAAAAAACAACGAAATGCCGAAACCGAGGCAAAAAGGTAGATCACGTTTTATATGAGAGCCTACATGATATAATGAGGACCCAGGGAATTGGACATCTGTCAAGTGTACGAAATCTCTAGTAGTCATTGTCAGTTTCGTTGCCATGATCGGTGGTAATAAATATTCATGCGATATATATCGGGGTGTGACATATGATTTATGCAAAGGATATAACAGACAGAAAGATTTAATATCATACCTGCTGGTGTAAATATTACGACTTCGATGCCATTAACAGAGCTCTGCTGCCAACAGGTGTTCATAACCTTGGCAGAGTTGTTTATTTCACCCTTCGGAACCATGATCCTTTGTGTATATTCTGAAGAGTGCTTTGTCAAAATGCAGGCCATTATGCCGACTTGGTAACCAGATAACCATAATGCCATTCACAAGGTAGGCACGAAACGTGGTCAAGCCGGCTCGTTATGAGACCTCCAGTTCCAAGGTTTGCTTGTTAATTTACCTTCGGACCATATCCCTGGTGTGGTGGCCATAATGGGAATGCCACTTTGCTTCCATCCTTATGATCATGGTAGGCTGGCTCTGAATGAGACCCCCTATCCTACATTTGACAATTTCCATATTTTGTTTTTGTTTTTCTTTGCAGAGCACCTATTTTTTTGTTTATTTCCACATAAGGGTGGTTTCGCACTCCTTAAGAGTGGGGAATGGTGAAAGAAGTCTTATAATCCCAACAGACAGATATAAATCGTTTGTTCTTATCCCTTAGTAATAATCAAGAAAGATTTTAGGGGAATCGTCATGATAAAAATCACCAAACCAGGGTTCGGGAATAAGACAATGACAGTGGAGATGAAAATTTAATGTCCTTCCTCTTGTCATCTTATCCATACTGGCTTCATAGTAAATAGCAATTTATGATGTGCTGATTTCGGTATATCATGGTTTATGTTCATCGCATAAATTCATTGTTGTATCTAAAAGATTAGGAGGCCATGGGCGCAAAGCATCCAATAAGGGTAAGAACATGCCGATGGCCTTTCTGAGATAAGAATCTATTCGTAGGATACCATTTCCTTGAGAGGAACAACAAAAATCGCAATTGTTGTTCCTTCCGAGAAAGGAACAGCAAAGACACTCAAATGCTATTCCTTTTCGCAAAGGAACAGCAAAAAAACACGCAAATGTTGTTCCTTTTCGCAAAGGAACAACAAAAACACCCAAGTGTTGTTCCTTTTCGCAAAGGAATAGCAAAAACACACGAATGTTGTTCCTTTTCGCAAAGGAACAGAAAAAACACCCCAAATGTTGTTCCTTTTCGCAAAGGAACAGCAGAAACATGCAAGTGTTGTTCCTTTTCACAAAGGAACAACAAAAACACGTGAATGTTGTTCCTTTTCGCAAAGGAACAGCAAAAAACACCCAAATGCTGTTCCTTTTTGCAAAGGAATAGCATAAACACGCAAGTGTTGTTCCTTTTCGCAAAGGAACAGCAAAACACACAGGTGTTGTTCCTTTTCGCAAAGGGACAGCAAAACACACAGGTGTTGTTCCTTTTCGCAAAGGGACAACAAAAATATGTAAGTGCTGTGCCTTTTGAAAAGGAACAGCAAAATCACACAAATGTTGTTCCTTTTGAAAAGGAACAGAAAAACCACACAAATGCTGTTCCTTTTGAAAAGGAACAGCAAAACGTCACAAATGTTGTTCCTTTTGTAAAGGAACAGCAAAACCACACAAATAATATAGCCGAATAGATGATCAAAAAACGTATATACAAGATGTTATGTACAAGTTATGAAATGAATTGCTTAAGTTACAGGTAAGAAATATTTCGCTTCCTCTCCCAAAACTTCCAAATCAGTATCTTGTCGTAGCTGCTGATAGAAGGATTCCCGAGTGAGTGGCTTTCGATAAAGATGAACTCGGTGGCCATTTACTTTGAATGCATATCCAAAACCGTCGATTGTGATCAGGGTAAGGGTCCCATTGTCGTGTACCTTCTGGATTTCGTATGGTCCTAACCATCGAGTCTGGAGTTTCCCTGGGAAGTCCTGAAACCGAGAGTCGTATAACAGAGCCCAGTCTCCTTCATGAAAGACTTTATTCTTAATAAGTGCATCATGCCACTTAGTTCGCTGCTGCTGAATCAACGCTGTATTCTGTAATGCAGAGAGCCTAATTTCGTCCAATTCATTAACCTGTTGTAGTTGGTTAATTTGCGCCTAACTCAAATCTAGGTCGACTTCCTGTGCGGTTCGTAGCGTTTGGATTTCAAATTCTATGGGAAAAATTGGTTGTTTTCGAAACACTAATTGATAAGGCGAATAGCCTGCCGTACTTCTCCATGTGGTTCTATAGGCCCACCGTGCCTCAGGTAGCCGAGCGGCGCAATCACGCCTATGTGCTGCAATGGTATTTGTTAAAATTGATTCTATAACCTTATTACTACTCTCTACTTGCCCATTTGCCTTCGGATGGTATGGGGTAGTGATCTTATGTTGGACATGATAATTGTTATGTGTTGCAGCTAGTTTATTTCCAACAAATTGTGGTCCACCATCTGTGATTACTTCTCTCGGAAGTCCATAACGTACAAACAAATGGAACAAGAATTGTATTACCGAGTCCTTTGTAGCCTTAGGCAGTGATTCAGCCTCGACCCATTTAGTAACATAGTCAGTCGCCACCAGAATGTATGTCCTCTGATCTGATGGAGGATTAATGGGTCCGACGAAGTCAAGAGCCCATCGTTCAAATGGCTCAATGACCAATTGTGGTTTCAGAGGCATTTCATCGGCTTGGCCAGGTTTTCCTGCTCGCTGACAGCTGTCACAGGCTTGTGCAAATTTTTTCGCATCTTTGAAAATTGTAGGCCAGTAGTATCCTGTCTGTAATACTTTATGTGTTGCTCTTTTTTCGGCAAAATGTCCCCCGCATGGTCCGTCATGGCAAGCTTTTAAGATGTCGAAGATCTTGTCCTCTCGAATACACCTCCTGATTTGCATATCTGCCCCTGTATGGAACAAATGGCCCCCAATCCACGAAAATCGAGTGCTCTTCTAAACAATCTGCTTCCGTTCCTGAGGGGTTAAGTGTTTTGGTAGCTTACCTACTGCAAGGTAATTGGCGACATCAGCATACCAGGGTGTTCGAACAGCAACAACAAACAGTTGTTCATCAGGAAATTGGTCTTCTACCGCTGCTGTTTCAATGGATTTTGGTATCCGTGAGAGAAAATCGGCTACAGGGTTTTCCTTGCCAGGTTGATCCTTGATTGTGATGTCGAACTCCTGCAATAAAATCAACCATCTAGTTATTCTAGCATTCGTAACAGGTTTATTTGCCAAATATTTGATGGCAGAATGGTCTGTATATAACACAACAGGATAGCCTGTAATATAATGTCTAAATTTGTTAACAACATGTGTTACATCCAGGAATTCCTTTTCAGTAACAGTATAATTGAGTTCAGCAGAGGATAAATTTTTGCTGATATAATAAATAGCATATGGCTTCTTATCCTCTTCTTGCCCCAGGACTGCACCAATTGCTGTATCCGAGGCATCAGATGAGATTTGGAATGGCAAATTCCAGTTTGGACCTCGAAGGACTGGGGCTGTTGATACCAACTTTTTCAATTCCTTAAAAGCATGGTCACATTTTTCTATCCACAAGAAATCAACATTACCAGTTAGAGCATATAGAGGTGCAGCAATACGTGAATAATGTTCTATAATCGTCTGTAATATCCAGAAAATCCAAGAAAACTGCGTACCTCTATTTGAGTAGTGGGGGTAGGGATAAGCAAAAGAATCTGAATTTTGGCCGGGTCGACCTGGATGCCAGCTGCTGAAATGTAATGCCCTAGAATGAGCCCTTCTGTCATCATCATGTAAAATTTTTCGTGGCTCAGACAAAGTCTAGTAGCGATACAACGTTGTAAAACTTTTTCCACGGTATCCAGAGCTAGGTCAAAATCTTCTCCATATGGTGTAAAGTCATCCATGTACACCTCAAGTCCGTCGTTTATTAGATCTGCGAAGATGCTGAGGACAACCCTTTGGAATGTAGCAGGGGCATTACATAGGCCGAAGGGTAGTACTTGATAGGCAAACGTTCCCCAAGGGCAAGTAAAGGTAGTTTTATCCTGGTCTTCAGGGGCAATTTGGATTTGGTTATATCCACTGAAGCCGTCCAGAAAAGAAAAAAAATTCTTTCTTGCCAAAGTGTCCAATACTTGATCTATAAATGGGAGGGGAAAGTGATCCTTCTGTGTGGCCTTATTTAACTCCCTGTAATCCACACAAATCCTCCATTTTGCATTTTTCTTGGTTACCACCACTAGGGGAGAGACCCATTTACTGTCAGAGATGGGATAAATAAAATTAACATCAAAAAGTTTCTAAAGTTTGGTTTTTACTATCTCTTTTATATGGGGGTTGAGTCTTCTTTGTGGCTAACGAATAGGTCTTGCATCCTTTTCTATATATATATGGTGGGTGCATAATTGAGGATCAATCCCCTTCATGTCAGGGTAATCCCACGCAAATGCGTCCTTATATTTTTGTAACAGATTCACAAGCTTTATTTCTTGGTCTGGTGTGAGGTTGGCATTGATATTTAGAGTCTTACCAGGTTCGATTTCCACTACTTTACTATTGGCAACAACAGTTACTGGTATTGTTTGGTCATGTGGATCTTTTAAAGGGTCTTCTTCTAGCTCACTATCAAAGGCTGCCTCTATCATAAAACACTATGTCTGAGATCTAGATTCAGTTTGACTTATGAAGTTATTGATGGCGTCATCTTCTGTCTGATCTTTAAAATCTAAAGCCTTCTGTACAGTCAATGGAGATCTGATATTGTTAGTAAGATATGACACAAGATACTGATTAATTTTGATCGTCGATAGGCTTGGCTGTGCTGGAGGATATAGAACTAGATTTTTAATGTCTGGTCCTTTAGTTATGGTCATGTTTCCCTGTCGGCAACCAATGTAGGCATCGGCAGTAGCAAGCCAAGGTCTTCCAAGTATTAGCAGATGTCCATCTAGTCGGGTTTTTGGATTAATTATCAGGAAGTCAGTTGGATATTCCCAGGAGTCTACAGAAACCATGACATCGTATAGAGTACCTTCTGGTCGAACCACAGATTGATCTGCCAATTCTAGAAAAGTAGAAGTAGGTTCTACCGATGTGATGCCAAGCTTTTGGAAGGTGGAAGTTGTCAAAATGTTGATTGCAGCTCCCAGGTCGACTAAAACATTAGTCAAGGTTTGACCATAGATTTGGACAACTACAATTGGGTTCCCTGGATCTTCGTATTTGATAGGTGTCTCTTTCCCTGATAACAGGTCGGATAAAGTACCAACTACTTCGACTCTAAGGTTAGTAGTTGTATTCCTCCTTGATTTTTTTATGCACAGTTCTTTTATAGTTTTTGCGTATATAGGAATATCTTGTATGGCTTGGAGGAATGGAATTTTTATGTACAGGTTTTGTAACTCTCCCAGAATGTCGAAGTCTGGATATTGTACTAGTCGTGGTATGACTAATCGTTTCGGGAAAGGACGAGAGGATGTACTTGCTTGCTGATGGGTCTGTTTTCTATTTACATCCTCTTGTTGTGGTGGTCGTTCTATTGGTAACTGATCTTCAATATGAACTATTTTGTCTCCCTCTGTTTCTATTATACGTCCAGATCGTAACCGAAGATCATTTCACTCCCTTATGTCAGGTCCAATTTCTGATGTTTCTATGATTTTGAGGGATTGGACTGGTCTATTATTAGGATTGGGATTGGGTTGGGCTGGGAGTTGAGGTCTCAGGTTAGACTAGGGGTTTTGTTGTAAGGCTGGTAGAGTTGGTTGAGGGAGTGGAATAGTTCCTGTTGATTGATATGTCGATCTTGGCCAATTTGTCTACCAGGGTGAACCTTGTGAGGTAGGGGGGATCCACTGTGGAGGATATGAATTATTCTGCCAATACGGTGGGTTATAAGGAAAATTTGGCCAGCCGAATTGGCCTGTCTGATTCATCCATGGATTTGGTGAAGGAAACGGCTGTGATGACCGATTCGGAAATGGGGGTGTAGATTGGTTTTGCCACATACCATATTGCTGAGCATTATACTGCGGCGGCTGAAAAGAAGTTGGGTCCGAAAACATACCTGATTGCCTTGGTTGCCATTGGCGACGTTGGTTGACAAAGTATGCTAGTTCTGATTCCTCTTATGCTTCTTTGTATACTGCCTTCAGTCCAGGAAGTGAGGGGAAGCTTTCGGTGAGATGATATTTTGTGCAGATGGCGCATGTTTGAACTGAATCTAGTGGACATTCCTTGTGGCTATGTTTTCTTCTGCATCGGGGGCAGAAAATTGCCAGATTCTGTTCTGCCTCCATCTGCTTTTGCTTAGCCTGCACAATATCAAGCTGTGTAGTTAATGTCCCTAGAATATTAGTTTTAAAATTTTCTAATAAGTTACCAAGTTCTACACGTGTTACTTCTTCTGTTGATATTTTTTTATCTCTAACAAACCGATCATATTCTGTTGGTTTTATCCTTGTGCTGCCTCTTGAACTCCTGATGCATAAATTAATGATTTCAGCGAAATTCTCTTGGTAAATATCCCCTTTTCCCATGATATTCAATGTTTCAATCCATTGTTCTTTCATACCTCTAATCAATGCAGTTTTCAACACATTATCAGGCAGAGGTAATGATGCATAGGGGGATCTTTGTAAATTATACTGAAAATGTTCTACATATTCCTCTAGAGTTTCATTTGGTCTAGCTGTCATTTGAAAATTTCATCTTTTAGTTCTCTTGACCTGCAGTAATCCTGATATTTCTTGAGGAAGGATTCTTTCATTTGCTCCTAGTTGTTTATGAATCCACCACCTAAACCCATAAACCATCTCAAAGCTGCTCCTTTCAAAGTGGAGGGGAATAGCTTCAATTTTTGGGGATCAGTGGTGTAATCATATCCTCTACATAACACATCAAATTCAAATAAGAATGCGTCGGGGTCTTCTGATGTGAGTCCATGAAACGTTGGGATGTGTTGAAGAGGGATCGCTTTCATGGGTGCATTTGCAGCAGAGTCTACTATCGGATATTGCAATGTAGAGGTTTGAGTATTTGGCTGATTCTGTGCCATGGTGTCGAATATGTGCCAATAGTCTTCCAGAATTTCTAGGAGGGTGTTCCTAGGTTGAGAAGAGCCAGCCTTGGAAGGAACTGTTTTAATGACACTTCCTTTGTCTGGGATTTCTATCTGAGGGAATGGAGTGCCTTCAATATTGATTCTGGTTGCGCTCCCCTTATCTGGGTTGTTTAATAGCTGGATTATCCTAGAAGGAGACCTTGGTTCCTCTATTTCCCCTGTTTCCCCTTCTCCCTCACAAAGGTTGCTTAAGTTCCCTTCTTGCAGCCGTTCTGATACAAAATTTTCAATTTCTTGATAGTCCTATTCATCAGTCTGGCTATGTACCTCAGCGAAGGCTCCAGATGGTGATGTTGTAGCCTAAAGGGAACTAGTAGGCTGCCTAGAATTAATCTTTTGGATGCCTACTGACGGCTGAGATTCAGTTTTCTTGTAGATCTCGTCTATAAAGGTTGTTCGGCCAAGGGTCACCGGTCCTTTGGCTTTTTCAGGTTTGGCTGGGGGTTTAATATTCTTTTCTAGCTTTTTTTGCTTAGTCATGCACTCTAGAAGCTACTAAATCCTAACAACCAGCAATTCTGCTAAGAGAGCGGACAGTGGAGTAGGGCTTTTACATGCTCCGTACGTAGGTTCTTACCTTCCATTTTTAAAATCCAACTCCCCCCTAGCAGACTTGCACACTACTCTGTAAAGGGCAAATGGCTATTACTCCTCCTCGGCAACGGCGCCAAAATGTAGAGCTGTAACTAGGGTCTCTCACACCACTAATTATCCCACATTAATAAGTCAATCTGGGAACAATTTGTTATTGCAAGGAGTAACTCAATCCGAGGCTATTTGTCCGAGTAATGCTCGGTAGTATAGTGTTCTAATGATTCGAAAGGAAACAGATGCTAAGCTATAACTAAACTAACTTAAAAGATAGAATCACACAAGGCAATTGATCAGTCAAGGGTACGGAAGCAATAACCCATCCCTTTAGAAACTGATGAAGAAAAGAAATTAGAGCATGGACTTATAGGTCTGGGAGCTAAGCAACGTCTTGCTGAGGCTCACTACAGCCTTAGACCTTCTCTCACACCATAAACAACAAAAGGAAGGTAAATAAAGCGATGGAAAGTAAGATGGAACAGCAATCTGGAAATGGAACAACAATAAATGGAACAACAGTAAAATCGAATAGCAGTAATAAAATGGAACAGCGGTAATAAAATGGAACAACAATCCTTAATGAATTATGAGACAACAATTCTCGCCCGTATGTACATGTTTTATACTACTACAGCAATCTGAGAATAATAGATGATATGACTATGCTTCTGAACGAAGTAATATGGCTTGCAAGTCTCACAAATACTCTTTTACATGGATCTAATAATGATACATTCAGGCTAACCTTCTGTTACGGAAATAATCAAAAGATGCAACTCAAATAGATCCAATTGTACAGTGCAGAGACATGAGGTAAAGAAGTCATTCACATATCAATCATGGCATATCACATAAAAGATGTATCAGATTACTTAAATAACAGAAATAAACAAATCACACACAAATCACCGTATAATAATACAAAAGCAAGTGTCCTTCGGAGCCGGGCCCTGAGCTGCCAAGGGTACACTGCCTTAAGTTACTCCAGATGCAGAGACGAAATGAACACCAAGTCTTCTATATTGATTTCATCAAAAGTATACAAAGTTAGGTCTCAGCGAGACTCAATGATCATAATTTGTTCTGAAACTTAGAATCATAAAACAGTCGTCCTTTTCTCAATGGCATGGTGCCTTTATATAACAGAAATGACGGAGGTATCTATACAAAAAAGATAAGTTAAAGCAGTGATCCCTCAGGATCAAAGATCCTGAGGGATTCGCTAATCGTTCAATTCTTTCCTTTTCCTTCTTGCGCTCTCCGACCCGGTGTCCCGCATTCTTTCCCTGGGCTATTCGGCTCTGATCTTTCTTGATCTCGTCTGCATCCGGTACCCTACTGGAGGGACAACAATTATTTTCCCTTTGCTCCTTGCTTTTGATCAACAACCCTCTGTTTCCACGTCTTCCTGCATAGAAAACATCAATTATCAACACTTGAGCTTCCTTCGTCTATTTTCGCATATTTTATCAAAAACCTTTATCTTCTTTGAACTCATGATACAGAAAAAGTTATAATTGTTATTGAAAAACCACTAGATTGCTTGTCAAAAGCATACCTTCCAAGTGCTCCACACACCCCCCTGCTTACCCTGTTTCATGGCCTCATGAAAACGTTATAGTTGACATGCAAAGCAGTGAGAGAATAGGCCGGAGAAGGGATATCGCGAGGAGGCCGACAACCATGATGAGCAACTAGGTGGTCAAAGAACTGATCTATTTGATCTGTAGGCATCTCATATAAGGCTTGATATCCGGGTGCAGGGTGCCAAATAATTGGATTGCGAAATCGATACCCCAACCAGGATGGCCCTGCTCGCAGAATTCGTTCCCCATAGAGACTCAATCGGCTTGCAGCTAGCTCAAAATTCTCATATTTGAAGGGTTCCCTGAGCTGGATGTTTGGGTTAGAGGTCCGGTATCGAAATTTTGTAGCATCGATGGCCAGGTCTTTAATAGTCAGGAAATATTCCAAACTATTTCGGATCAAGTCTTCGTGCATGGGACCTAATATCTCAATGACACCTGGGATCCTCATAAGACTCCTATGTTCTCTCCATAGCGTCACTGGGTCTCTAGGTTCAGCTCGTACCCATAAATCTAAGCTGTTCTCTTGTCTCTGGAAGGTGTTGTAAGCTTTGAGCCATTTCAACTGATTAACCCCAAATGAGATAAAGGCTTGGAGTTGTATATCGCCAACAAAAGGGCCAGGATTTAAATCAGTTTCCTGGTCTAGCACAAGATTGTGCAAGTAAAACTCACATAATAGCCTTTGAACTTTAACTCCATAGTGCTTACAACAGTCTATAAAGTCATTAATAGTGTTGATGTCGATGGGTGCTCCTGCCCTAACGGATTTTATTTTTAATCTCAGATATCATTCAAGAAAAAATAAAGCATAATTTTTAGCAGGGGCCCTACAAGTCAAAACATCAGTATATAAGGAACACACGATGTCCATCTGCTTAACAACACTATCTAATCGACGAGTTACCTTAGCAACCTTTTCCTGCTCCTTCTGCCACCCTTCAAAGGCCTGGCTCTCGGACTGACTGATGTCTCGAAGTTGCTGTTGGAGCTCTTCGTAACTTTCCTTGGGGACTGTCTGTTCTCGCAACTGCTCGACTTCTTGCTGAGCTTCCTTCATCATTTTATGCAAAGTTCTAGTTTTTGGGTCCTTTTTCCACAAAGTCGTAGAGGCTGGAAGCTTGACCTGGACCTTTCTATCACGTTGCTTGGAGTTTAGGACGCGAATTACACCCGAGGGTGGTGCGTCTGTTTGGACCTCTTTGCTTTCTGTTTCTTTCTTAACTCGAATAAAGGGTTGTTGTGGCCCTTGCGCCATCGGAGCCCCTTGTTGTTCCATTGGTATGTCCATTCGTTCTTTGGGGCCAGATGGAACAGCAGTCTGCCCCTCCCTATTATTTGGAACAGCAAATTGTTCCTCCATGTTATTTGGAACAACACCCTGTTCCTCATTATTATTTGGAACAGCAAATTGTTCCTCGGCAGTAGGTCTCCTGATGGGGTTTCGACCAGCAAAACAGGTTCTTATCCTCGGGGTTCTTGCTGCCGTGGTCCTCCTTCTTTTCCTTACTGTCTTCTGTATTCTCAGGCTGGCTTTCAACATTCGAATTTGCTGCCAGAGTCTGGCTATGGTGCCCAGCAACTTCTGTTGCTTCTTTCTTAACTTCTTAATTTCCTTTGCCTCAGCAGAGGGTTTGGCCCTTAAGCTCGTCCCTTCTTCATCTGGGATATCTTCTGATGTTTCGGGGACAGGTTGTCCCTGATTGTTGTCCTCTGCTTCATTATCATATCAAGGCAGGTTTTCTTCCTCTGCCTCTTCTGCATGCATTTCCTCGGGTAATTCTTCTTCTGGGGGACCGTCAGGGACACTTCCTGTGCCAGAGGGCTGACCATATTCTCCCATATTGGCCAGAATTGCTGCCAATTCCTCCTCACCTGGAGGGTCCTGCAGCGGGCTACCCCCTGGTTGTGCAATTTCTTCTTCCTGATTGCCTTGTTCGGTGGCCTCTTCTTCCTTCGAGTGTTCATCTCCTTGGTTGCTCTGTTCAGTGGCCATTTCTTCCTCAGAGCATTCATCTCCCTTTTCAATTTCCCCTTCCAGCTGGTCAGTCTCGGCCTCTGATTGCTCGGCATTTCCTTCGGAGAGTCCTCCTTCCAGTTCTGGGGGTTCTTCCATAATTTCGATTGGTTGGGCCGTGGTTCCCTGAATCCTTTCTAACCTTCCTCGTATCTGAGCCAACCGAGCTGACTTCCTTGGTCTTTCGGGTTGGTTGGGTGTGCCAGTGGGCTCTCTAAGTTCTTCTTGTCGTTCTGGCATACCGGAGGGTTGTTTCTGTTTTGAAGCAGCATGTCTTTATGCTACTGGATCCTTGCGTCTTTTTGAACGTTCCGGCGTACTAGAGGACTGTTCAAGTTTCGGGGGTTGTACAGTCAATCCCCCCTCGACTCTTTCAATTAATTCCTCCCAAGTGCTCTGCTGTTGGGTGAGACTGTGGCTCACTATTAACCGGATCAGTCCATGGTCGCTGACAACTGCATCTATATGCTGGGCCTTCTTCAGGCTTCGGGCCACGTCATGTAACAGTGAATTTAAAAGTGCAGGGAGATTCACAGAGCATTTTCCTTTTAAAACAGCCAAAAGTTTTAAGTGACGAGGCCTTACCACGTCTTTTCTTCCCTCACAGGTGATGTAACTTTGTACTGTCTTCGCCAGCTCGGTCCAAGGTTCCCCAAGTGTTGCCGGCAGAACTCCTTTCCCTTTGACTGTCAAGCTTTGGCCTTCGTCCTGGAACATTTCCATCGCTTTTTGCAATCTCTCCTTCTTCAGCGTCCATATGGGTCTAGCAGCTGGTAATCCTGAGACTTCTGCAATGATGTCCTCCATAACCACTCTCCGCTTTCCTCTTACTACAGAGTGGTTTTCCTGCAAATTCTGCAGGAATTCTAATGCTACTGCTTCGTTTGATTCTTACAGGCAGTTGAAGTAATTCAACCATCCTGCATTTTCCAGGATTTTACGAGCAACAGCGGAAACTGTCAGCTTGTGAGGTTCACTTCGGACCGTCTTTCCGCCCATGATTCTACTCAGAAATGGAATAGCAACTGCTTACAGTATTTGCGACGCAAAGAGGATGACCAATGCCAATTTTTGGAAAGGATCACAGGGCATGCAGCGAAAAAAGGATCGTGGACGGCAATCTCCATAGGATGAAATCATCATACCGTTAAACCATGCCCTTCCTTCGTACATTATCTTGCCCGAATGGTGTGCAGCCACGTAACCCCTGCAATAATGAGGTTACCTCCCCCCCGCGATCTGATAGGGTGCCCCCAGCCGTCAAAGAGAGGAGCAGCAGCTAGTCGGGAGTCAAATCATAAAGTACAGCATATGGAATTATGCCATGTTGTAAAAAAACAACGAAATGCCGAAACCGAGGCAAAAAGGTAGATCGCGTTTTATATGAAAGCCTGCGTGATATAATGAGGAACCGGAGAATTGGACGTCTGTCAAATGTATGAAATATCCAGTAGTCATTGTCAGTTCCGTTGCCATGATCGGTGGTAATAAGTATTCATGCGATATGTATCGGGGTGTGACATATGATTTATACAAAGGGTATAAGAGATAGAAAGATTTAATATCATACCTGCTGGTGTAAATATTATGACTTCAATGCCATTAACAGAGCTCTGCTGCCAACAGGTGTTCATAACCTTGGCAGAGTTGTTTATTTCACCCTCCGGAACCATGATCCTTTGTGTATATTTTGAAGAGTGCTTTGTCAAAATGCAGGCCATTATGCCGGCTTGGTAACCGGATAACCATAATGCCATTCACAAGGTAGGCACGAAACGTGGTCAGGCCGGCTCGTGATGAGACCTCCTGTTCCAAGGTTTGAATGTTAATTTACCTTTGGACCATGTCCCTGGTGTGGTGGCCATAATGGGAATGCCACTTCGCTTCCATCCTTATGATCATGGTAGGCTGGCTCTGAATGACACCCCCTATCCTGCATTTGACAATTCCATATTTTGTTTTTATTTTTCCTTGCAGAGCACCTCTTTTTTGTTTATTTCAACATAAGGGTGGTTCCGCACTCCTTAAGAGCGGAGAATGGTGGAAGAAGTCTTATAAGCCCAACAGTTAGATATAAATCATTTGTTCTTATCCCTTAGTAATAATCAAGAAAGATTTCAGGGGAATCGTCATGATAAAAAGATCACCAAACCAAGGTTCGGGAAGAAGACAATGATAGTGGAGATGAAAAGTTAACATCCTTCATCTGGTCCTCTTATCCATATTGGCTCCATAGTAAATAGCAATTTATGATATGCTGATTTCAGTATATCATGTTTTATATTCATCGAATAAATTCATTGCTGTATCTAAAAGATTGGGAGACCATGGGCGCAAGGCATCAAATAAAGGTAAGAACATGCCGATGGCCTTTCTGAGATAAGAATCTATTGGTGGGATACCATTTCCTTGAGAGGGACAACAAAAATCGCAAATGCTATTCCTTCCGAGAAAGGAACAGCAAAGACACTCAAATGTTGTTCCTTTTCGCAAAGGAACAGCAAAAAGACACGAGTGTTGTTTCTTTTCGCAAAGGAACAGCAAAAACACGCAAGTGCTGTTCCTTTTCGCAAAGAAGTAGCAAAAACACACAAATGTTGTTCCTTTTCGCAAAGGAACAGCAAAACACGCAAGTGCTGTTCCTTTTGAAAAGGAACAGCGAAATCACACAAATGTTGTTCCTTTTGAAAAAGGAACAACAAAACGTCACGAATGCTGTTCCTTTTGAAAAGGAACAGCAAAAACACACAAATGCTGTTCCTTTTGAAAAGGAACAGCAAAACCACACAAATGCTGTTCCTTTTGAAAAGGAACAGCAAAACCACACAAATGCTGTTCCTTTTGAAAAGGAACAGCAAAACGTCATGAATGTTGTTCCTTTTGAAAAGGAACAGCAAAAACACACAAATGTTGTTCCTTTTGAAAAGGAACAGCAAAACCACACAAATGTTGTTCCTTTTGAAAAGGAACAGCAAAACCACACAAATGTTGTTCCTTTTGAAAAGGAATAGCAGAACTGCACAAATAATATAGCAAAATAGATAATCAAAAAACGTATATACAGGATGTTATGCACAATTTATGAAATGAATTACTTAAGTTACAGGTGAGGAAGATTTCGCTTCCTCTCCTAGAACTTCCAAATCAGTATCTTGTTGTAGCTGCTGACAGAAGGATTCCCGAGTGAGTGGCTTTCGATAAAGACGAACTCGGTGGCTATTTAATTTGAATGCATATCCAGAACCATCGATTGTAATCAGGGTAAGGGTCCCATTGTCGTGTACCTTCTGGATTTCGTATGGTCCTAACCATCGAGTCTGGAGTTTTCCCGGGAAGTCCTGAAACCGAGAGTCATATAGCAGAGCCCAGTCTCCTTCATGAAAGACTTTATTCTTAATAAGTGCATCATGCCACTTAGCTCGCTGTTGCTGAATCAACGCTGTATTCTGTAATGCAGAGAGCTTAATTTCGTCCAACTCATTGACCTGTTGTAGTCGATTGATTTGTGCCTCACTCAAATCTAGGCCGAGCTCTTGTGCAGTTCGTAGCGTTTGGATTTCAAATTCTATAGGAAAAATTGGTTGTTTTCCAAACACTAATTGATAAGGCGAATAGCATATCGTACTTCTCCATGTGGTTCTATAGGCCCACAGTGCCTCAGGTAGCCGAGCGGCCCAATCACACCTATGTGCTGCAATGGTTTTTGTTAAAATTGATTCTATGACCTTATTACTACTTTCTACTTGCCCATTGGCCTGCGGATGGTACGGGGTAGTGATATTATGTTGGACATGATAATTGTTAAGTGTTGCAGCTAATTTATTTCCAACAAATTGTGGTCCTCCATCTGTGATTACTTCTCTCGGAAGTCCATAACGTACAAACAAATGGAACAAGAATTGTATTACCGAGTCCTCTGTAGCCTTAGGCAGTGATTCAGCCTCGACACATTTAGTAACATAGTCAGTTGCCACCAGAATGTATGTCCTCTGATTTGATGGAGGATTAATGGGTCCGAAGAAGTCAAGAGCCCATCGTTTAAATGGCTCAATGACCAATTGTGGTCTCAGAGGCATTTCATCGGCTTGGCCAGGTTTTCCTGCTCGCTGACAACTGTCACAGGCTTGTGCAAATTTTTTCGCATCTTTGAAAATTGTAGGCCAGTAGTATCCTGTCTGTAGTACTTTGTGTGCTATTATTTTTTCGGCAAAGTGTCCCCCACATGGTCCGTCGTGGCAAGCTTTTAAGATGTCGAAGATCTCGTCCTCTCGAATACACCTCCTGATTTGCATATATGCCCCTGTATGGAACAAATGTCCTCCAATCCACGAAAATCGAGTGCTCTTCTGAACAATCTGCTTCCATTCCTGAGGGGTTAAGTGTTTTGGTAGCTTACCTACTGCAAGGTAATTGGCAACATCAGCATACCAGGGTGTTCGAACAGCAACAGAAAATAGGTGTTCATCAGGAAATTGGTCTTCTACTGCTGTTGTTTCAATGGATTTTGGTATCCGTGAGAGAAAATCGGCTACAGGGTTTTCCTTGCCAGGTCGATCCTTGATTGTGATGTCGAACTCCTACAATAAGATCAACCATCTAGTTATTCTAGCATTCGTAACAGGGTTATTTGCCAAATATTTGATAGCAGAATGGTCTGTATATAACACAATAGGATAGCCTGTAATATAATGTCTGAATTTGTTAACAGCATGTATTACAGCCAAGAATTCTTTTTCGGTAACAGTATAATTGAGTTTGGCAGAGGATAATTTTTTGCTGATATAATAAATAGCATATGGCTTCTTATCCTCTTCTTGCCCCAGGACTGCACCAATTGCGGTATCTGAGGCATCAGATGAGATTTGGAATGGCAAATTCCAGTTTGGTCCTCGAAGGACTGGGGCTGTTGATACCAACTTTTTCAATTCCTTAAAAGCCTGGTCACATTTTTATGTCCACAAGAAATCAACGTTACCAGTTAGAGCATATAGAGGTGCAGAAACACGTGAATAATGTTCTATAAATCGTCTGTAATATCCAGAAAATCCAAGAAAACTGTGTACCTCTGTTTGAGTAGTGGGGGTAGGGATAAGCAAAAGAATCTGAATTTTGGCCGGGTCTACCTGGATGCCAGCTGCTGAAATGTAATGCCCTAGAATGAGCCCTTCTGTCATCATCATGTAACATTTTTCGTGGCTCAGACAAAGTCTGGTAGCGATACAATGTTGCAGAACTTTTTCTAGGGTATCCAGAGCTGGATCAAAATCTTCTCCATATGGTGTAAAGTCATCCATGTACACCTCAAGTCCGTCGTTTATTAAATCTGCAAAGATGTCGAGGACAGCCCTTTGGAATGTAGCAGGGGCATTACATAGGCCGAAAGGTAGTACTCGATAGGAAAACGTTCCCCAAGGACAAGTAAACATGGTTTTATCCTAGTCTTCAGGGGCAATTTGGATTTGGTTATATCTGCTGAAGCCGTCCAGAAAAGAAAAAAATTTCTTCCCTGCCAAAGTGTCCAATACTTGATCTATAAATGGGAGGGGAAAGTGATCCTTCTGTGTGGCCTTATTTAACTCCCTGTAATCCACGCAAATCCTCCATTTTCCATTTTTCTTGGGTACCACCACTAGGGGAGAGACCCATTTACTGTCAGAGATGGGATAAAAAAAATTAACATCCAGAAGTTTCTGAAGTTTGGCTTTTACTACTTCTTTTAAATGGGGATTGAGTCTTCTTTGTGGCTGACGAACAGGTCTTGCATCCTTTTCTATATAGATATGGTGGGTACATAATTGAGGATCGATCCCTTTCATGTCAGGGTAATCCCACACAAATGCTTCCTTATATTTTTGTAACATATTCACAAGCTTTATTTATTGATCTGGTGTGAGGTTGGCATTGATGTTTAGGGTCTTACCAGGTTCGATTTCCACTACTTTACTATTGGCAACAACAATTACTGGTATTGTTTGGTCATGTGGATCTTTTAAAGAGTCTTCTTCTAGCTCACTATCAAAGGTTGCTTCTATCATAAAGCACTGTGTGTGAGATCTAGATTCAGTTTGACTAATGAAGTTATTGATGGCATCATCTTCTGTCTGATCTTTAAAATCTAAAGACTTCTGTATAGTCAATGGAGATCTGATATTATTGGTAAGATATGACACAGGATACTGATTAGTTTTGATCGCTGGTAGGCTTGGCTGTGCTGGAGGATATAGAACTAGATTTTTAACGTCTGGTCCTTTAGTTATGGTCATGTTTCCCTGCCGGCACCCAATGTAGGCATCGGCAGTAGCTAGCCAAGGTCTTCCAAGTATTAGCGGATATCCATCTAGTCGGGTTTTTGGATTAATTATCAGGAAGTCAGTTGGATATTCCCAGGAGTCTACAGAAACCATGACATCATATAGAGTACCTTCTGGTCGAACCACCGATCAATCTGCCAATTCTAGCAAAGTAGAAGTAGGTTCTACCGATGTGATGCCAAGATTTTGGCAAGTGGAAGTTGTCAAAATGTTGATTGCAGCTCCCAGGTCGACTAGAACATTAGTCAGGGTTTGACCATAGATTTGGACAGTTACAATTGGGTTCCCGGGATCTTCGTATTTGATAGGTGTCTTTTTTCCTGATAACAAGTCTGATAAAGTACCAACTACTTGGACTCTAGGGTTAGCAGTTGTATTCTTCCTTGATTTTTTTATGCACAGTTCTTTTATAGTTTTTGCGTATATAGGAATATCTTGTATGGCTTGGAGGAATGGAATTTTTATGTACAGGTTTTGTAACTCTCCCAGAATGTCGAAGTCTGGATATTGTACTGGTCGTGGTATGACTAATCGTTCTGGGAAAGGAGGAGAGGATGTTTTTGCTTGCTGATGGCTCTGTTCTCTATTTACATCCTCTTGTTGTGGTGGTCGTTCTATTGGTAACTGATCTTCAATATAAACGGTTTTGTCTCCCTCTGTTTCTATTATACATCCAGATCGTAACCGAAGATCATTGCACTCCCTTATGTCAGGTCCAATTTCTGATGTTTCTATGATTTGGAGGGATTGGACTGGTCTATTATTAGGACTGGGATTGGGTTGGGCTGGGAGTTGAGGTCTCAGATTAGACTGGGGGTTTTGTTGTAAGGTTGGCAGAGTTGGTTGAGGGAGTGGAATAGTTCCTGTTGATTGATATGTCGATCTTGGCCAATTTGTTTGCCAGGGTGAACCTTGTGAGGTAGGGGGAATCCATTGCGGAGGATATGAATTATTCTGCCAATACGGTGGGTTATAAGGAAAATTTGGCCAACCGAATTGGCCTGTCTGATTCATCCATGGATTTGGGGACGGAAACGGCTGTGATGACCAATTCGGAAATGGGGGTGTAGATTGGTTTTGCCACATACCATATTGCTGAGCATTATACTGTGGCGGCTAAAAAGAAGAAGTTGGGTCCGAAAACATACTTGATTGCCTCGGTTGCCATTGGTGACGCTGGTTAACAAAGTATGATGGCTTTGGTTCTTCTTCTGCTTCTTTGTATACTGCCTTCAGTCCAGGAAGTGAGGGGCAGCTTTCGGTGAGATGGTATTTTGTGCAGATGGCGCATGTTTGAACTGAATCTAGTGGACATTCCTTGTGGCTATGTTTTCTTCTCCATCAGGGGCAGAAAATTGCCAGATTCTGTTCTGCCTCCATCTGCTTTTGCTTAGCCTGCACAATATCAAGTTGTGTAGTTAATGTCCCTAGAATATCAGTTTTAAAATTTTCTAATAAGTTACCAAGTTCTACATGTGTTACTCCTTCTGTTGATATTTTGTTATCTCTAACAAACCAATCATATTCTGTTGGTTTTATCCTTGTGCTGCCTCTTGAACTCCTTATGCATAAATTAATGATTTCAGCAAAATTCTCTTGGTAAATATCCCCTTTTCCCATGATATTCAATGTTTCAATCCATTGTTCTTTCATACCTCTAATTAATACAGTTTTCAACACATTATCAGGCAGAGGTAATCATGCATAGGGGGATCTTTGTAAATTATACTGAAAACGTTCTACATATTCCTCTAGAGTTTCATTTGGTCTGGCCGTCATTTGGAAAATTTCATCTTTTAGTTCTCTTGACCTGCAGTAATCCTGATATTTCTTGAGGAAGGATTCTTTCATTTGCTCCCAGTTGTTTATGACTCCACCACCTAAACCCATAAACCATCTCAAAGCTGCTCCTTTCAAACTGGAGGGGAACAGCTTCAATTTTTGGGGATCAGTGGTGTAATCATATCCTCTACATAACACATCAAATTCAAATAAGAATGCGTCAGGGTCTTCTGATGTGAGTCCATGAAACGTTGGGATGTGTTGAAGAGGGATCGCTTTCATGGGTGCATTTGCAGCAGAGTCTACTATCAGATATTGCAATGTAGAGGTTTGAGTATTTGGCTGATTCTGTGCCATGGTGTCGAATATGTGCCAATAGTCTTCCGGAATTTCTAGGAGGGTGTTCCTAGGTTGAGAAGGGGCGGCCTTGGCAGGAACTGTTTTAATGACACTTCCTTTGTCTGGGATTTCTATCTGAGGGAATGGAGTGCCTTCAATATTGATTCTGGCTGCGCTCCCCTTATCTGGGTTGTTTAATAGCTGGATTATCCTAGAAGGAGACATTGGTTCCTCTATTTCCCCTGTTTCCCCTTCTCCCTCACAAAGGTTGCTTAAGTTCCCTTCCTGCAGCCGTTCTGATACAGAATTTTCAATTTCTTGATAGTCCTGTTCATCAGTCTGGCTATGTACCTCAGCAAAGGCTCCAGATGGTGATGCTGTATCCTGAAGAGAACTAGTAGGCTGCCTAGAATTAATCTTTCTGATGCCTACTGACGGCTGAGATTCAGTTTTCTTGTAGATCTCGTCTATAAAGGTTGTT
>APFE031298962.1:102943-142980 GCA_000404065.3 Pinus taeda | reverse complement strand
GAAGAATACTGCAGATGCATTGACAAAATTTGTGAGCTTTGAGAAGTTCTCTTGGTGTAGAAAAACAATGGGTGTTTTGGGGCTGGAAAAATGACTAAGCTCTCCTGTGGCCCCCTGTGGAAAGAAAACAACAAGTGGGAGATTGTTGGGTTGTGTTATATTATTTCCACGACTAACTGACATAGTGAACCAGGGGGTTAGAGGGGGGCGGATATCCCCCCTCTACAGGGTCCGGGGCAGCGCCCCGGGAAAATTTTTGGACGCGATGGTTTTCGGTCCATGGTTTTGGACGCGATGGTTTTCTGTCCATGGTATTGGATGCTTCGGCATGTATAAATATGTATTGTAACATTGAAAGGAAAATATAATAATGAAAAATCAAGCTAGTAGTCCTGGTTTTGAGATCCAGGGGAAAATCTTTGTGCATATGTGTTTTATGTGTTATGCTCTCACATTGTTTATTTTCTTTGTTTTAGAATTCGTATGTAGGTAATTTCTGTACAAGGTTAAAACCTACAAGAAAATCTAAAGGTTCAGCCTCTGGAGAAAGTATAGTATCTATTTTTTTGTTTCTTTCTTTATCTCCTGACAATATCCTTATATTGTAGGCTATAAAATACACCTAGAGCAAGAATCTCCTCTATTTTCAGCACAATTTCAGACAACGGAGAAATAGGAATATGCTCTATCTCTTGAGTATTAATAACCTCTTCTATTATCATCTCTGTGGATATCTCCCTTGGGTTTATTAATGGCTCTGCATTATGTTCCTTGGTGTTGATTAGTTCATTAAAATTCTCCCACTCCTTTTCTAGGTCTACTATAATTAGACTTGTTGGCTTTGCAAGGGGGGCTGGAGTCTCAACATGTTTTGGGGACAAAACTTGTTGGTTAGGCTTTTCTATAAACTAAGCTATATCTTTAATTTCTGCTTCACTTCTGCTGTGATCACTTTTTGACTGCTCATCATATTTTTCTATTGATTCCCTCTCAGACTTTGATTTAGACATCCATATAGAATCCATGACATAGGTAGCTAAAAACGAATGGAGGGTAAAACCTCTAAGCAAAACTTCTTTTAGTTGGATACTTCAAAATAGCAGAAGCTAAATTATCTGATAAAATTTGGACCCAATCCATAATGGTGGCATTGGTTGCTGCATCCAGTAAAGGCAACCATTCTGATGAAAACTTATCTATATCTAGCTTCCCAAATAGGCTACATAACATTGCAGCAACAAAACAATAGGGAGAAGCGAGAGAGCCAGTGGTGTACATACCATTTTTGTCCTTCTTTAATGGTTCTTCCTTTGTGGACCAGTTCTTCGTACATTTTGTCAAATCCTCATTCTCGTTGGAAACTTTTTCCAGAAACTATTTGTTATAACTGGCTTTGGGTTCTGGAAGGTGATACATACGCCACAAATTACTTGGGGTAAATGACCCCATGACCTTCTGGTTCCGTGTCTTGAATTCCCTGTCGGATATATCAGTGTGGTCTATAATCCATTTTACCATATCTGTGTAAGGGAGTATCTTCAGCCCCACTGCAATACGGTGCAAGAACGAGCATGCAAGCTCTGCTAGTGATGCTTCGGATGACCCATGTCCATCTATCATAGCTGTAACCTCCATAACTCTTGGGTTTTCTTCTTCTAACAGTCGGTACATGCCTTCCCAAGTATATCCCTGCTTTCTTGGTACAAGTGGTGTCTGTGAATAATGGAGTCATCTTTGATTTTTCAGATGCATGTGCTTTTCCTTTCTTTCCCATTACTTTCTGTGTGTGGTTCTATGTTTTGCTCTGCATGCTACTCCTAAAAATAGTAAGCAGAGAACAAAGATACAATAAGGATGGCGATGAATAATGAACAACAATAAGGTAACGAGAAAGCTTTTAATTTTAAACTCATATCAAAGATATCACCTTATGTGAAATAACCCTTTAAACAAAATCTGATTTGATTTTAATAAATATCATCAATGGGCCATTAAGTAAACATTAATGCTCATAACTCTTGCATCGAACGACAGAAATTAATATTATTGAACTCTGAGACCTTAGATTTGTGATAAATCGATTTTGTGATTTGCTTCGCAATATCGCATATCGCGATATCGCAAAACCTTTTATTTTTTAACAATCATTCATTTCATCGTGTGGATACGAGATGCGATTTGCAAGAGCTTTATCACATTTCACAATATCTGGGCATTTTGTATTAAGTAGCGCTACGGTTAATGGAATTTGCGATATGCAATAAATTCTTAAGACTTGCAATCTCGCATTCTCGCATTCTCGCTTTTTAGCATTTCGAGATTCTTAGTAAAGGATGCCCTCTGCTACCATTTTTTTCGATGTGATGATTAAAGATCGGGTTTATTAAAGTTTTGCTTAGTACTCAAGACTTTCTGCTTACAAGGGTTTTCCTAGCTTTTGTAGTTTGTATAGCGCTTTTCATAAGGAGGCTTAAACAATTATAACGTTTTTCATGCGCATGAAGCATGAAAAGTTAGGAATTCATATTGTTGGGAGTTTTGCTTTAATATCATGTTTTATTGAAACAAAAGACAATTTTAAGTGCTAAGTTTTGATTTTTTAGAAGGGTCCCCATTTATTAATGTTATTGCTAACACTCATAAAAAGGGGGTTGTTTATGGTCACAACAATAGGGTATAGCTCTTTAGGAAGTATTAATTCATCATTCATATTACCATGGCTTCCCCACTTACTCATGCACAAACATAATCCCCTTCATCCCTTTACTCGATTTCACACAATGTTTCGAATCAAGATAGGGTAATGAACTTCGCAAGCTTTAGATTTTAAAAGTATAGTTTTTCATCTCTAATGTTACTCCACTGCTAGCGGGCCTAGATAGTACCCCAACAGAGTCACTTTAGGGGCACAAATATTGGTCTGCTGCCAGCGGGCCTATAGAATACCTCGATGGAGTTGCTTGCTTCATCTCTCTGTGCATGAAGCCTTTCTCTTTTTTCGTCTTTATTTATTTAAAGAGGACATTGCATAGAAACTTGTTTATTTATAGGAAGAGTAGGGATCCTAACTTATTGATAGTAGGAGAGGTTTTCCCTTAAGAGAAGCATATATAAGACATCTGATATTGGTTTTCTCATTTAGATTTTCCTTTGTCCTTCTGTACTTGATTGGATCAACTTAAAAACATCAAAACATAAAACTGAGTGTAGGTGTGATGTTTCCAAAATAGATAAGGAGGTCATGGTTTAACGCAAGGATCATATTTCCATCGGAACATCATCGACCAAAATACTTAACCCAGACAAGGAAAAGGGACAGAGAGTTAGCCAAATGTTGTAATGTCACAAAGTCATTTTCTATTTTTCCACATTCTCTTCCACGCCAACAAAGCATCTTCATTCAAGGCCTTACCAATAGAACAAAAATAAAATACACAATACAATAATAAATCAAAAATAAGGCACAAAATATGAAATTAAAACTAGAAAACACAAGAAAAAATACAAGAAAATAATGCAGGATGGATGTGCAAGTAAACTACAATGCAACTAGACCTACTCCTAACCTAACCATCTAGGAGTTCAGGTTCATGTGTAATGTAATTTCCAATGTAGAAACCATAGTCATTCCTGAATTGTAATCACAAAGATACAATCAATTAAAACAAATATAAAGTATTGTGCAAGAGAAAATATGAGAGCTTGAATAACTTGCACAATAAAAGGAAGGTCTTACATGTGGGCAGAAAGATGTGTCACAACTGCTACTTTCATCCAATTCACACTTTTACCTTTTTGATAGAAACCATAATTAGAAAAATATAGAAGACTTCTTGTGTGAATGCACCTTCTTTTATGTCATCCTACTTAGCGAGCCTACGAAAAGATTGAAACTTGTTTATTACAATGGAGCTTGTTGAGTGAGATTGCTCCAACCATTCACTAATTGGATCATAAAATTCAACATGATCCTCTTGAAAATCCTGAAATCTTTGAAAAAATGGATTTTCAATTAGAGGCATGGGATTATAATGATAATCTTTTGGGGGGAAATAGATCTAATCATATTCAATAGCCATGTCGAAATAATGAGGACCTGACATAACCATCAACGAAGGTTGACATGCCTCAACCGCTTGCCAAAAATATAAATAGTAAGATGTTGAATGATGAATATCGAAGGATGTAAAACAATTGTCATTGGATATACTGGTGATAAAATGATAACGCAAATGACAATTATCAAAGACAAAATAATGATCAAATAAGTTCGTTAAAGCATCAGATTCACAACTTGTAATTAACAAAGGTACATCAATTGTAACAATTTAAGAAATGCTCTGCATAGTAGAATTGTATTCCTTGCGTGACATATAAAAGATCATTTTCTTGTTATTGGTTACACATTATACTAGCAACATAATCATCAATATAAGTGAACATGAATGCTAATATAATAAACACATGAAACTAGTCAGGTTAAAACATGTGAAGAAGAATTTTATTCATCAAATAATCCATGCATTCGCTAATGCTCAAGAGGATTTCAGGTGCGATGAAGAAAAGGATTAGCATCAAAATATTTACAAAAAGGATGAGGAGATGATTTTTTTCAAAAGAGCGTGACAGGTATGACTCCTTTGGCCAAATATAATCTTTAGGATAATAAACTTCACAATTCAATGATTCTAGGAGAGATACGGATTCCAAACTTGAGTTTGATACAAGGGACTTGCATGAAGATAAAACATCTTGAATCCTACTAGAAATCAGATCTTGAAAACTTGAGAGATCATATCCACAATGCCAAATATATTTCAAGAAAGAATTTACATCAAGTGAAATCAAGTGGAAAGAAGAGTTTTGCAAAGAAAATCATATCTAACTTAAGTCATGGGTCTTACCAGAGCTACAATATGCTAAAATAACCATCAACAAAAGTTGAAGTGCCCCAACTCCCTAGAAAGTCTCGAAACTTCCAAAATTGTAAAATCACATCCTTAGGTTGAACCAAATCGTGCACGGTGTGAGGATAGCTACTTTCACTCATATTGATGAGATCACTATTAACTGGGTGGAAACCATCTCTGTCATTGAATTGATTAGATTTTTAAACTTCAACAACCAGATTACTCAAGTTAAAATATTCATATGATCGCAAATCTGAAAATGTATGAAATGGGAAAATGTCATGAGAAATCTGGTTCGGAGAGTTGTCTTCACGCGAGAGAAAAGATGATGAGGAATGGAAAGAGTACTCAATGATTTGATTTTTTTCATTTTCATCATGGATAATATCACCACCTTGTGTCAATTGAGAATTTAACTCATTGGATGAAGAACTTGAAGAGAATGGAGTATCTTTGTCGCAAGTAAGTGTATCACAAATGGTAGAGCACAAGGGATTGTGAGACGAAGAGGAAGTTTCAATACAAACATTTCATCTAGATGAATTAGATTCTAGATCTAATTTGATTAGATAAACATGTTCTGGAGGATCTGAAAAGTTAGATAATGTACTCGGGCATTCATGATCACAGTCATCATCATGGGAATGATTGTTTCCCAAGGCTACAAATTGATCAAAAGAGTTGATTCCATTTGATTCACTACCGAAATTAGCGGATTGAAAATCATCCAAGAATGGAAGCGCGTCATCTTTACATGGGGGATCTTGAAAAAAATAGGAAATATTTAAAGTATATTCACCTTCCTGATCCTTTTCCTATGTAAAGTGAGTTCCTTGTACCTGATCATAATTTTAACCAACAACGAGAAAATCAAGAGAGTGTGAAAGACTAGTTGGTGAAGTAGATTGGTCAGGAAGATCATAGTACAAAGGGTCATGGTGTGTAGATGATATAGGATCACATAAATCTAGATCAAATTGGAGGCCAGAGTTATGAATGATAACATCATGTTGCGGAATGGGAAAGTTAGTCTTCCCCATGGGTTTCATGAGCTATTTTGGGATTTCCTCCATTGAATTTGAGTCATGAGAAATGAAAGTAGAATGAAAATATGGATTATGAATTTTATTTACATACTTTCCAATTTTATTACTTTCACACAGAGGCACCCTCATCAAAACTAGAAAAGGAGGAATACAAAGAAAAAAAGGAGCAGTAAATTCCTCCTCTAAAATTATAGTTGTCTCATGATCCACAAGATTTGGGGAGGTAGTAAAATCAGGGGGTTCGGGTTCCCCGTGTAAAGAGAAAAGAACCAAGCACTCAAACTCTTGTGTCAAGAAATCCTTATTTGTGTCTTCTTCAAAAATTTCACAACAAAGGTGAAGGAATTGATTAGAAAATTCCTCAACTGATTCATTAGGCTTCATTCTTAAGAGATTGATTCTTTTGCAAACATTTAGGTAATTATACATGTCAAAGGCTTAATGAATATCCCTTAGGAAATTATGAAGGGAATGGATGGAAGAAGGTGGCAAGGTATAACACCATCAATCCGCACGACCTTCAAGGGTGAGGAAGAAAAGCACACAAGCCAATTCTTCATGATTTATTTAGTAAGGTTCAAAAAATTTAAGAAAATCATAAATGTGCTCAGTTATGGATGTTCCATCCTCACCATCAAAATATAACTGAGATAAGTAACAGAGAGGTAATGAGGATTGGGGAAAATTAGAGAAACATCTTGTGAGTAAGATTTTAGTATGAGCCATTTTAGATAAGATGTTCAAAATAGATTCCAAGGGCTCAGCTTGTCATCTGAACCTCCTTCTAGCGCCACTGTTGACGGTGTTGAAAATTCGTCAACCAAGGGGTATCCCCGATGTGAAGTCCCAATTAGACCTCACACCATTTGGAGTAGGATCCCCATCTAGAATATTGGCCTGGTTTCCATGTATTCTTATAGATATGCCTTGGCTCTAACTATCATCAAGAGAGAGGAGTGCACATGTGCCTTCAAAAAGAAAGGGTGTGTGCCTAGTGAGTGTTTGATCATATGTGTGTCAAATTTATTTCACTATGGAGGGGAGGAGAAGTGAGCCTCTAAGAGAGAGGTAGTAGAGACCCACATGAACAAGAAGGGTATGTGCAACATCAAGCAGAATAATCCATAGAGATGTGACGGTCATTGAAACCAATATGATGAGGAAGATTTGTCTAATATCTTGTAGAATAGTCCACGAGGATGCGGCAATGATAACATAAATTACATCACATTATCAATATGATAAGTACCAAAATAACCAAAATAGTTCAACTATTTTAGCACAGATGAAATAAAACATGAATTACAAACATTCACATAACATTATTACAAATATCCATAATACATGCATGAAGAATGTGTTGGCCTATAGGGCTTCTGTTATTAAGTAAAATTTCCAAGACACATGTATACAATGAACATCACTAGCTCCAATAGAGGAGAGCTAGAGTCACTCCTTGCACCTTAAAAGAACTAATATGTCTCTCTAGTGCCTTGTGGGAGGAGCTAAGGTGAAAAGTCATTTGCTCATACAATGTGGGTGTATATATAACCAAGCAGTGATGATTCACCCTCCTTGTGACTCTTTAACTACCCTCGTAACTGTTTCACTTCCTATGGCCTTTCAATTTACATGACTCTTCATATTCCATGTGTGTCCCTTGGACTTCCACTTCACAATATATTTTGAATATACATTATTCATAATGATGATGTGGCCTATGGAAAATCATGACATGGCACTGCTAGCATGGACTGCTAGCATGGACTGACTGATATTGTGTCTAATATATGCTTGAGAATTATTTTTTCGTCCATCTCCTCATGGCTTGGTGATAAGGAATCTTCAATGATCTCAAGTGCTAGGCTGTGGTCACAAATTAGTGTCCCTTTTCTTTGCCTCGATTGATCAGCTCCCATGCCCTGCTACAAATATGTATTTCAACATGCTTCCCTTATGCATCTCCTTCTTCATAATCCTGTCACGGTGTTAGAGAATATTTGCATATGAAATTCAATCATGGTGAGATGACATCAGAATGAAAGCCCCCTAGTCTAATATAATGCACTTGGATTCATTATCTAAGCCAAGACTGGGTGACAAGTCAGGAGAGAGGACTCAGTGACTACAAAATTGTGTAGTTCAAGTAGCTAGGGGTGAGGCTTGATCACTAAGACTATGTAGTGCACAGTTAAGGCCAGATTGAGGTGATAGTGAGGTAGGCTGAGGGGATGGACACTGGGAGTACATACTAAACAATTTCAGGAGGTGAGGAAGATTGAGCTACTATGCAACTACACAATTCATAGGCTTAGGGAAAGATCTTGATATTTGTGCTTACGCAATGCGTAGTTGGGACCAAGTTGGGAGGAATGATTGCATAATACTGGAGGTCAAGGCTCATCCTTGGGCACAACAACTGTGTAGTGCAGTAGTCCTAGGAGACAGAAATTGCACATTGTGCAGTGGAAAACATGGAAGGTCACACCTTGAGTCTGGAATTGTACAGTGCACAGTCCAGGTAGGCCGGTTGGGGCCAACTTGTTTTGTCAGGAAGCCTCTTCGAAAATGGTTGAGTGTGAGACTGGTGAGACTGGTCTATATAGTAATAATACTTCAACTATGATAGTACACTTAGAATACTTGACGATGCAACAAAATATATCACCCATGACACATGATCGATACATTTCCCTCCGTGTTACCACTTTATGACCAGCTATGACAAGTGCGACACTTAAGATAGACTTTGTGATGACCATAACGACACTTGTGTGACAGTGCTCAAAACTTTATGAATGAGTGTGAATAATGTTTATATAGTTAGGAAAACTCATATACGCAAAGGTAGACCCTTGAAAACATCAGAATATGATTTTATATGTTGTGCAACAACCAATAAGAAAAAACATGACACTTTGCCTATGTTGCAAATGAGACCAAAACACTAAAAGAAAATACATGAAATGAGTCTCAATGTTTGCGAGAATACACAAAATTGAAGACATAATGATGTGGCAATGATAATTTTCCCTTCTTACTTCAACTTCATGAGATGTGAGCTTTGTTTTTCATATCTATCCTCCAAAAGGTTGTAAATCCAATGGACCTGATCATATTCCAGTATTCATTCATCTTCTTGCCTAATGATCATCATTTGTCCTCAGTTCCTTAGGTGTCATCTAACATGTCTTCCTTCTCCATCTTATTTCCATAGCATGGCAGCGTTATTATGTTTGCAATCAACTCATGACAAGAAGATATCAATCTGATAAACCCTTATCTAAGATGTTGAATGATGATCCACTAATTGAGCTCGAACCAATGGTGGGCCAAGGAAAAGGCCCAATGATTGTGCAATGTTGTAGTTTAGGTAGCCAAGGGTAGAGCTTGGGCTCTAAAAATGTGCAATGTACAACTTAGGCTAGGATGAGGAAGAAGATTGTGCAGTTTGAGAGCTTAGTGAGCTAGGATGAGGGGTTGGGCACTTGTCCAGCCAACTGCGTAGTTCTGGAAGACAGAGGGGACTGGGTGATTGTGCATTTTTGGTAGTTAGGGCTTGGGATTGAGCACCGAGGTTGTGAAATGCATAGTTATGGGAGGCAGAGATTGTGCATTGTGCAGTTCCAAGAGACAAGATTATTTCTTAAGGGCCGAGATTTTGCAATGTGCAGTTTAGGAGGGTTGGATGAGATTAGGTTGTTGGTAACTTTCTGAAGTTTGGCTAAGTGTGGGATCAGTGAAACCAATGTGAATAGTGACAAACATTGACTATGATCACACACTTAGATATTTTGCAACACAATGCAGATCATCCAGAATATATGAACACATACTTCCCTTAGTGTGACAACCTTTGTGGAAACTTATGACAAGTGCGGCACTAAAGATGGACTTTGCGATGATAACGATGAAACTTGTTCAACAATGCATGAATATTTGGAAATGAGTGTGAAACATGTCTACATGATGAGAAAAACTCATTATCACAAATATTTCCCCTTGAAACAAACCAAAACTCCACTCTGCATGATAAGAGGCAATTCCCATGCCAGAAGATGACATTGTTTACATGAATATAAACATGTGAACGACATTTTTGATACACAAACAATGGTGAAAACAACATATGCCAGAGAAAGGATAAAATGAAAAGGACACTAGTTAGAGTACAAGCAAGTGAAAACAAAGGTGCACGAAAGCGACAGTTTGCAGAACTCACCGAAGTGGATGTACGAATGCAACTAGAATGTGAGAAACTATCGTTTTTAGTGTGCACTGACTGTCGACATGGATTGGACATCACACAGGCATGGTCCTAATGGCATGTGCTATTTTTTCTAAGATTGCATAGAAGAGTGTGCTCATGAACTTATTGCAGACTGAGCATGTGTGTGCAAGTGACTTCAACACTTCCAATCCAAGAGGGAGCTCAAAAAGCATCAACTGACCAAGAAGTGACTATGGAATGACCCATCGCAAGATCCACGGTAGGATCCAAAATTCAAGTATGAGAAAAAATTTGGAGGGTTTTTGTCACAATGTAAACATGTGTTCAAACTTATGGAGTTTTAAAGATGCTTCAATTATCAAGAATTCAATGTGTTCTTTTTTCTTCAATGCTTACTTTATCTGTCTTATTTTCCTTATCTTCTTCATGCATGCCTACCATGTTGTTCTTGAAATATATTTAACTATATCCACTCATGGAAAACAACCATCAACCTAAAAATATCCTATTCTAACATGTTTCATGCAAATTTTCTATTCACACCTTAACAGTGTGCTTAGGAGAGAAAGGGGAGATTTTGGGTGCAAGGGTGCACTTTGAAAGGCTAATGGGATGAGTGGAAGAAGCTTCAAAGCTTCGAGATGTCCTCATGTCTCAAAAAAGAGAGAGACACTCAAGGTAGGGTGCATGGAAGTTTCCCAAAGGATGAAGTATGAAGCTTTGAGATTCCCAACTGTGTTGTGCACTGAAGGGAGACAAGGAAGGTGCATGGCATAGAGATTAAGGCTAAAGGGAGGGGCTTCAAGGTATGCTCAAGAAGGCAAAGGAGGGAGCATGGTGCATTGTCGAAGGATTAAGGATGAAGCTTCAAGGCTTCAAAGTGTGCTCATGCACTCAAAGGGCCAAGGATGGTATGAGGTGCATTGCTGAAGGCTTAAGCAGTTGAGATTATGGTCTTTTGAGTGCACTCATGTGCTCAAGGAGGGCACAGTCTTTTGGGTCAAAGGAGTTGGCTCAAAGGAATACTTAGCACTTCATGGGCACACTTCAGAACAAGGAAGGGAAAATATGGCTTAGGAGTGCACTGTGCACTCTTGGAGGGCACATGGCACACTTCAAACAATGAAGGTTTCCCAATCAAGGCTTTACAGTATGGTCATGTGCTCCTAGCATTAATAGGTTCACTTTCCAACTAAAATTTGTCAAAGTCTAGGAGATAGAATGAGGGATGAACACAATGCGTTTAGACATAAAATCATGTGTGACACATACCAACTCATTAATAAAACTTAGAAAAGCTTGAATAATGACAAATATACCTCAAAATTCCAGTATTCCTCCATTCCCCAAGTACAATAAACAAAGCATGTGCGACTGTGACCAAAAGTGGTGTTTTACGACAACCAAGGTGTTATGGCCATGAAGTGCACTAAATATGTTCTAAAAAATGTGACGACACATGAAGATGATCAAGAACACTTGAAACATATTGTATGAACTAAAAGGACACTTAACAATGAAGGAGACACTAGATATGATAGTGAGGTAAGCTCCAAAATGTAAATGTAGTGAAATTTTGGAGGGTGTTGTAGCAACGAAAATTGGTGCAAAACTTGAGAAGAGGTTTGCACTTTGGCATAATTCATCCCTTTCAAAATTTGGTAGATCCAAGGTTAATATGGATCCACACACACACATATATATATATACTCATTGGTGGTCCATAAGGGGATAGGCTTTCACTCCTGCCAGATGCCTCTAGGTCCTGGGCTGTTAAATTGATTCCTTAATTTCGAGGAGGATGATCGCTTAGCCAAGTAGAAGTGGTTTTAATGAATACTCCATGCCTTATATCTACTTCATATATATTTAGTTGTAGGATTTAAGAATTCATCCCTTTCAACATTTGATAGATCCAAGGTTAAGATGAATCAATGTAGACCCATCTTAACCTTGGATTTATCATACGTTGAAATGGATCAATTGTTAAAGTCTACAACTAAATATATATGAAGTAGATATTAGGCCTGGAGTATCCATTAAAACTACTTTTTCTTGGTGAAGAGATCGTCCCCTCACAAGCAAGGAAACATGTTAATGGCTCAAGACTTAGAGGCATCTGGTAGGAGTAAAATCCTACCCCCTTATGGACCACCAATGGGTAATTCTAGGTGGTGTGGTTTTCCTTGAATAACGATGATGAGACAACCTACATTCATGAATAATAGCTAGGGATGGATATCTTCACTGCTAGTTTGAAAATTGAGTTATGATAGGTTTTTCCATTGTAAAAAAATTACACACACACACACACATGAAAGATGGATCAAAGCGCTAGGGTTTTTTCTCTTTGTAGAGTTGTGAAAAGCATTGTCGAACATGAGATTAGTCTTGGAGTTGTAGGATAACCAAGGCACGAAGATGTTGAGTTCAACTTCTTCCATGGCACCAGATGTGGATGGTTTTGGGTTCTACCTATGGTGAAACAACCACTTATATGTTTATTTATGACTATGGAACAAGAGGGAAAATGTGGGTTTGGACCTATGGAATTTCCCCATTTTTGGGCTTGCTTTGAGAAAAAAATCTAGGCTCAGAGGGTTAACAATCGACTTTAAGACCACTCCATTGATGGTTATGCATGTAAGAAGAGGACACAACCAAAATGCTCAAAAGTATTATCTGGTGACAACGTGGCCTGTTTGGGGTGGCTATGTGATGAGAGCCCTATGGGGATGTTTATTGAACATCCTTATCTTTGTGTGTATGGATCTCATGTCTACACCATCTTTAGGGATTTGAATCTATCGAAGAAGAAACCCTTGTGGTTGACTAGGGGTCTACGGATAGGAGGCAACATGTGTGCATGAGGGATCTATACTCCCATGGGAATCCCCATCATTTTCTCCTTTCTGATCTACCTAAAAGGAAGGTAGAAATAGAAAAATGAAAATTTTCAGATTTTCTTAAAAAATATTAATGAGAAGACCTCCATTTTATGGACCAGGGGCTTAGACTTGGTGAAAAACTTGAAACATAGCATTTAGAATAGTCTTGGTATATCTACAAATTTTCAATGCTTTTTATTCGAAGGGAAAATGCTACAGAACTCCTTCCATATGAAGGACTATGGAAACACATGAAACTCCACCATTATTTTAAATCTAAGGCCACGTGGTGGAGCTCAAAGCTCTAGAAACCCTAGTGGATCTATTTCTTTGAAGGATGTAGTGCAAGAGAAGGCTTACATCCCATCAAATCATATACAAAAGAACCTAAGACCCTACATCATAGAACAAATGGAACAAGCACCAACCATGGAAGTTAATCTTCCAGAGGTAAATTCTCTTGTTTATGTTCTCCATTCTAGGGTTGTTATATCTAGATTCAATGGTTTCTAACCTAGATATGACTCAGACCAATGGGTTTTCTCTACTTGTCCCCCTAAATGTGATATCTATGTATGTACGAAAGGCTTCTTCATTGTTCAATTTGATACACAAAAATATTTGGATTACATTCTAAATGGCGGGTCATGGTATTAGGGAAGAGTTGGGATTTTTATTACTCCATGGTTCCCAAATTTTGATGCTACAAATATGGTGGCCTCAAAAATGCCGATATGGGTGGGATTACCCAATCTCCCTCTTCCTTTTTGGCACCATAAGGTCCTAGAGGATATTGGAAATACTCTAGGGAAAATTAAGAAAAATGGACCTTGAAAGAACAAAGAAAGGTATCTTTACTTTCACCAGAAATTGTGTATAACTAACTTGAGAAAATTTCTACCTATGGTATTCAAATGAAACATAAAAAATTTAGTTTACCAAAGTATTAGATTACAAGAATACACCATTTAGATGTTGAATATGCTTCTAAAAAATACACTTCTGAGAACATATGCCCACAGGAAAAGAAATCCCAAAAAGAAAAAAGAGGCAGGCCCATAAACCAAAGGGATGGCAAGTTTATGACCCTCACCTTTTAGAAGAAGAAGAAGAAGAAACCATGGAGACCCACCCAAATGCAAATGCTTAGGTTCAAAAAGGTAACTAAGGAGAAGGGGGTGTTGTGGCTTAGTCTAGAATCACAACCCACATTTAGAATGGTACCAAATTAGCAGACATTAAGGCATCAGAGCAGCGAACAGAGGAAATACACAATGAAAAGGTCATGGGGGGTATTAAGCAAAATCATGTCTCTGAGAGCTCAAATTCAGACAAATAAGTCTCCTTGAAAATAGCTGGAAATGAATTGGCAATGGCACTGATTGGTCCCAATCTCGAGGGTTGGTGAAAGGTTCAGAAAAAGAAAGGAAAAAATGAGAAGTAAGTGGTTTTTATCACACTTAAATTTGACATATTTTATGTAATTTTTATAGTTTTATTTTATTTGCTCATAAGCCAAAATGATTATCTGATCAAATGCTTTGAACATATACATAATGTAATTTTGTTCTTTGTTTCAAGTTGAATAAAATTGCAATTTTTTACTCATTGAAATATTTTTAGACTTTTAAGGAATTACACATCTTCCTCAAATTGGAAAAAGTGCAGATAAAAATTCTTTTTTAATCTTAATTTCTTTATCTCTTTATGTTTAAAGTTGATTTGAAATATGTTAATGCATTTAAATATTTTATTTATATTTTATACCATATTTATTATGGACATTCAAATATTTTATTGTTTATACTAAAATATTCTTTTTAGTGTTAATATTATATATATATATATATATATATATATATATATATATATTATATATATACCATATGTCAACTCTCTATTGAGAAATGAAGGAATTACACACTCAGTTGTAATATCAACCAACATAAATCCATGTTAATCATATCAAATTTTGAGATACAAAACTTGGATAAATGTTTTCATCTCAATAGTTTTAATCCCTTTGGACACTTGATAGATCCAAGGTTAAGATCAATTTATGTTGGTTCACACACACACACACACACAACACATGTTTCAACTCAATGATGAATATGAAAAGAAATACACATTTTCATTTTAAACAACACACTAATACAATGTTTTAACCATAAGAATTTTTTACCCTGAGAGGTGCGCTATAACCCAACATGGAAGAGATGTCGTGATTTTATATTACATTATGTATTATTATATTATGTAAACAATTGAATTGTTCAAATTACATAAAAAAAAATTAAAATAAAATTTAGGTAAAATAGTAAATTTACAGATGGAGGTTTTTGGGCTCTAGGTTTTCATAACTCATGGTTTTTCTAATGATATTATTCTCTAATGTAGCCTATTTAAAGGTATTATTCTCTAATGTGAAAAGTTCATTGCAACATAATCTTTTAGCTAGATCAAAGTAAATCCTAATTTCAACCACAAACATAAAAAAATATGTAATTTTCATATTTGATTTGCAAAACCAAACCACTCAATAAAGGAACTCTACACAAATAATTTGTAGCTTTGTGGATGCATGTATTCTAGGTAAAACTTGTGAAAAACAGCCTTTCTCACTTTGTTACATAACCTTCGAAGATTAGGTTTCTTTTAGGCATTTACCCATGTTGCGTGTTATTCATTTTATTTTATATGTTTGAAATTATACTTTCGAGTGTGAAGAGAAATTTGAAAACGCGAATATATATATATATATATATATATATATATATATATATATATATAATAAAAACCTAGTGCATGCAATCCTTGCATTTTGTGTATATTTTTATTACCCATCTATATCTTATAAAGTATTTTTTTTTTTTTGTTTTTTTTTTTTTGTTTTTTTTGAGACTTTGTGAACCGTTGTTTTTACATTTCATTTTTAACCTCCGCATTAAAATTTACCGGATTGTGTTTTTTCTAAGAGGTTCATAACAACTCTTCTAATTTTGTTTGCATTAAAATTCATCGAAGTTGCTCAATTTAGACTATGTCAACCATTGATTTTAACCTCCAAATGAAAATGAATAGCAATTTGTCTCTCAATTGTTCATAACAAATTAGTTTACATACAATTTTTAGTGAGTTTTATTTAGGAGATTGAATGATAACATTAAAAATTAAATTAAACTAGGGATAGTTGATATCCTTGGCTTCTGCAAAAGACATGGGTATATATTCTTATTGGAATTTATGGTCTAAAAAAAGATCTTCACACAACAGATGAGATTAAACTTATTTTTTTTCTTCTGTCATCATAGTAGAATCACTAGATGTACTTGATTTGTCCATCATGTCCCACCTGAGCTTGCAGTGTCCAAGGTGCGGGGCTGATTCATCATGAGTGGTAAGAATATGAGTTGCTTTGTACATTAACACTCCCTCTCCCTGGGAAGACGTTGAACTAGATTATAAACCCATTTTTTCTCATGGTTTATACAAAGAGTATTCTTAGCTCACCTCTGGTCACTCAAACAAGAACTCATTCCATCCTGGTCTTCCGAAATTTGTTTCATAGTCTCTCTTCCAAAAGAGATTCTCGTAGTTGGGCAGTCTCATGTCATTTTACTTCTCTAAAAAAATATAGTCTTTGAGCTCGCTACAATTCTCCTTATAGATCCAGGCTATAGGGGTCATGTGGGAGGGTACCCCATGGCTAATCTAAAGGGAGTAATGCCCCCATTCCTATGACAACTTGAGTGAAAGTGGTTCGATCACCCATGATTAGTTGAAATCATCGCTGGGGGATATGACAATATGGGACAATGAGACATCCTTTGTTAATATTACTAAACTATTATGTAAACGTTTTTGTCAAATTACATAAAATATTAAATAAAAATAAATAAAATAAAACAAAAAATTGATATTAATAATTAAAATAAAATTGAGATAAAATAGTAAATTTATAGATGGAGGTTTTTGTGCTCCATGTTTTCACAACGCATGGTTTTCCTAATAATGTTATTCTATAATTTAGCCTATTTAATGATATGCTTCTCTAATGGGAGACATTCATTGCAACAAAATATTTTAGCTAGATCAAAGTAAATCCTAACTTCCACCACAAATACCAAGACCTGCACAATTTCCATATTCGATTCGAAAAAGAGAACCACTCAGTAAAGGCACACTGCCAAATACTTTTTAGTTTTGAGGATGCATGTCTTATAGGTAAAACTTGGGAAAAACAACCCTGCTTACTTTGTTACGTAACCTTCAAAGATCATATTTTTTCATACTATTACCCTTGTTGTATGTTATTCATTTTATTTTATATTTTTGAAATTTTAGTCCTGAGTGTGAAGAGATATACGATAATGAAAATAATAAAATATGATGCATGTAGTCCTCCATTTTGTTTATATTTTTCTTTCCTAACTATATCTTATTAACTAATTCTAATTTTTCTTGGTTTCGACTTTGTCAACTGTTGGTTTTGCATTTTATTTTTAACCTCTACATTAAAATTCATTGGAGTATGTTTCTCTCGGAGGTTCATAACAACTCTTTTGATTTTGTCTGCATTAAAATTCATTGGAGTTTCTCAGTTTAGACTATGTCAACCATTGGTTTTAACCTCTGCATGAAAATTCATTGTAATATTCCTCTTAATTGTTCACAACCACTTAGTTTAGATACAATTGTTAATGAGTTTTATTTAGGAGATAATAACATTAATAATACATCTCATATTGTTAAAATTAAAAAAAATAATAAAACTAACTAAATTAGAACTTTATTATTATTAATTGTAAAAGAATTAATATATAAGTTAAACAAATATAGATTTGGAAAAGCATGGAGTGAAATTCTTATCGAAGGACATTTACCCCCGAATTGCAATGGAGATTCTTAATTCATCTCAATGTTCTTTATCCCAATTCAATCCATCAACATCGTTGCAACTCCAATGTTGAATAAATATAGTGTGAAGAATCAAAATGAATTTTACAGATGTTTGTCTTTTTGTGAATTACAAAGAACCTCTGAAGCATGAATCGAAAAGATCATGGACGTGACTCTCTTCATATATAACAATTTTGTTGCCATCCAATTCTTAGGAAACTAAAAAAGTGAGTATGAAAAGCAAAACCATTTTACTTTTAAGCCTTTCCTAAGCCTTTCCAAGCAAGTATGCATAGAGTTTTTCTAGATATTTAACCTAACAATGTGCCTTTCATCAAGCATGTGTCTTTCATGAGTAATCCATGGAATTTGGTTCTCTTATATAAACTTTGTTTCCAAATATTATCTATATTGAATTAAATAGATACATTAACTCAACTCCAATGCTGAATAAATATAATATGAAGAACGAAAAAGGATTTCACAGATACAGTCGATGTTTGTTTTACTGTGAATAATGAAGAAACTATGAAGCATGAACCACAAATATCATGGACATGACCCTTTTTATATATATAAAATTAATTATTGTCTAAGATTTTATAGAAATGCAAAAATTGAGTATGAAAAGCACAAACATTTTATGTTTAATCCTTTCCTGAGCCTTTGCAAGCAACTATGCATAGATTTTTTTTCTAGATATTTAACCTAAACATGTGCTTTTCATCGAACACATGTCTTTCATGAGTAATCCATGGAATTTGGTTCTCTTATATAAACATTTTTCCAAAGATGATCTAATTATTGAATTAAATAGATATATTAACTCTGCTCCAATGTCAAATAAATATAAAGTGAAGAATGAAAATGGATTTCACAGACAATCAATGTTTCTCTTGTTGCGAATAACAAAGAACTTATGAAGTATGAACCAAAAATATAATGAACGCAACTCTCTTTATATATAAAAAAATAATTGTTGTAAAATATTTTAGGGAAACTCAAAAAGTGAGTATGAAAAGCACTAACATTTTACGTTTAATCGTTTCCAAGCAAGTACAAAATTTAATTTATGTCATTTTTTATGATGTCAGTTGAATTATCTCGCATAGCCACATTTATTTTAATGTATTAATAGAACTCACAACTTTATTATTATTTACTAAGCAATGTTATGTGTTGAATATTTGGGTAGTTGTGGTCGATATTCTCATCTACTCCAAGTCAACCCATAAAAGAAATGTAAAAAGAAGAATTTTTGAATTTAAATTTTCTCCAAAATTCAAGTTGACTCTGTAATAAGTTCAAGTCATTTTCCCTATAATCCACACCGATTTGGGTTCATTATATCAATATAAAAGGGCCACTCATCCTCCTCCTCTTGGTATGAATTCAGATTACACCAAGACATCACTACAATGAAAATACCTTCTAACAAAGGTTATAACAAAGGTTTTTAGTGTTACAAAATTGGAAAAAAATGTCAAAAGAACATCCGCTAAAACATCCATTTGTGACAGCAGATGTTTTAGCAGAGATTTTTATAGAACTTCATCACAACTAGAAAAAACCTAGGTGGTCAAAGGTTTAGCAAATGTTTTTTCTTCCGGTGCGCTTCATGGAACAAGTAGCACTGGTGTGATACATATATAAATGCGCTAAGATGCATACATAACTAAAATAACCAAGGAGTTGAATGCAAATAACATCTGTGCTTAATTTATACTGCATTAGTGCTAATTTATAATAAAAAACCGTGAAGCATTCTTATCAGGAACAACATCAGGACACTCAGAAAATAATTGCAGTCCCCGTGTTTTGGCTTAAACTTGTAGCACTGATGTGTATTGTTTGTATAAATGCACCAGTGTGTTATTTATATAAAAGGACCAATGTTGTTAGTTTTCATAATGCACCGAGGATGGAAATAATATTTTGTAGGATCGAGGTGTTAGTTCTATGAAATCATTGGTGCATTAAGAATTACAATGCACGAGGGCGTTAATTGCAACAATATTGATGCTTGAAGAAATAAACACCTCGGTGTTGTCGTTTTCTAAAAAGGCACTAGCCATGCAAAAATATGTCATCACAGTGATTTCATGTAACATAACGAACTGATGCATTTTTATGTTATGGACGCACCAATTTTTTGTATGATATTTTCTCTTTTTTGGAAAAAACGACTCATGGCAGTGCAATTATTGAAGTTTTAAAATCCATTATTCATCGAAAAATTGACATATATCTTATAATAGTATTCATATAAATTAAAATTTTATTAGTGCATTTGTATATGATGTTTGGATTAATTTCTTATATTATCAAATTTCACATCTCTTAATTATAATATTTAATCATCCATATATTTAATTAGTGATGTAACATTTCACGATGACATTGGATAACACAATAGAATAAATTAAAATATATTTTATTATATATCAATAAGATGCTACTTGTCATACAAAATGGGATTGTTATTACTAACCCCTTGTATTTCAATTAAGACACTATGTCCATTAAATTTAAAAAAATGTCTAATTTTCACATACCATTATTTCAAAAAATATAATAGGTTACAATGATATCAAAATAGATCATCATTCTTCATTGGAACTGCTGTTAGTGCTTGAGATACTTCCATGATTTGGGTTATTTGGAGGATTTTTTTGTTGATTATATCCATTGTTTTCATCTTCTTGATCTTGTTCTATCTGCAAACATAAAAATAAAGTGTAATGAGTGTATCTATATTGATGAGAATAATGAAAATTGAAATAAATAATATAGATCAATGTAAATTGAATAGCAATGTACCATAGTCAGCATTGACTCATAAACTGTGCACATGGTTTCAAAACCAAGTCTCATGCCTTGTTACAAAAAGTATTCTACTGGCGTAGTTCCATACTTTATTTCTTGTATGTTTTAAACCTTATTATTAATCATAGATTTAATATAAAGGAATTTTTGTTCTATTAATTATAAAATCAAATAAGTAAACAACATAGATACTTACAAATTCCACAATCAATTTTGTATATGCCAACCTATAGTCACAACCCATATTTCCCCATCTCAACATTCTCAATGGCTCTTATTTGTATGTTAGCACCTATTTGAATACATTCAAGGATGGTGGTTGTAAAACAACTTAAAATGTACAAAAAGAAACCTTAAGGAAATATTAAGAATTACCCACAAACTTTGAAATCAGCCCTTTTCTGCCTTGTCGTCCTATTTTATGTGCTGAATGAGTTCCATTTATTTTTTTCTCTGTAAGAAAATACTTGAAAAATAATATTTAATGGTAAATTATTTTTTTAGATGTACAAGTCAAACATGTTTACATACATTTGAAGCACATTATTGTCGAGATGACTTCTTCTGTGATGCAATTATATCTATTTCTTTGACTATCTCCTTGTACACTTTTTTGGACATTCCTGCTGGCATGTTCTCATGTCAACTTGTTGATCATTTGGGATTTTCATAATCTTCCTAAAAAAGTCATAAACTATTTTTATTTGATATATGAAAACAAATATAACAAATGTATTAATAATGAATGGTTCTAGTAATATTATTATTATTATTATATAATTATTATTTATTCTATATATATATTATCATTTTAATTAGAATACTATTGCAAGTTTGACATGTTTCATTAACTTGCTCTAGAATGCTATCATGTAGTTAGATATATTTGGTTCTTGAGCATGCTTAAATTTTGTATTATTAGGGAAGTATGATCTATTACGTTCATTGCACTAGATCCCTCATAGTTTTGTAAAAAAAATTCTCCCATTCATTAACTTACAACACCACTCCATATGAGATAAGGCCCAATTCGTCGTCATTTACATGTTTTATAATTTTTCTTAGAATGACATTGATATTTTCCTTCATTGTTGCTACCTGTAGAACATTAAACATATATGAATTAATAGATTGTTTGAAACATGTTATCTAATATTCTTAAATATATTATTAATGAAAATTCAAAACAAAAACTTATATTGAATAGTATTTTTTCATTTTCCTAATTCATCATTCTGTAATTTTTCTATCAAGATTTTACACTCTTCTGCACTTACATTAGAAATAATCTTTTTGACCTTCTTCATTTTGTGGCGTTGCATGACACACAATAACCAATACATATTAGTTAAACTTACATATAGTTCAAACATATTAATTTTGTAAAGAATTTATAAAGAACATGCATTCACTGGTTTTTTTGATGTGTTATCATTGTGTCAATTAGTACTTTAGTTACTTGACACATTAGACATTTTTCATCACTATAAAACTTTACCGATTCAATACATGAATCAAATTAAATATATTTATAATAAATCAGATAATTTTAGCCAAAAAAAGCTCTAGTAACCAGTGCTTTTATCTGAATAAACGCATCAAACATTTAATTGTTTGACACCATCATGGAAAATTAATTTTTTAAAATAATTTTAAATTATTATGGTGTGATTTGTAATGTTAAACACATTGCAATGATTTAATAGTGCTACTTGGAAGAAACACACTGGTGTGTTATATTACACTGGGAGAAACGATGAACAAATTGGACAAAATTGATAGTGTTATAATATAACGGTATGTTGTATTACACAAGGCACACCAGTGCGTTATATTATATAGGGCACAAAGCCAAACATATATCCAGTTTGTTATATTATATAGGGCACAAAGCCAAACATATATCCAATTTTGAAAAAAAACAGGGAGGGACGACATGGTTTGAATCTAATTCAATATGTGATTCCCCTACTTTATATGTAAAACACCTTATATATAGTAAGTATACAAACCCATTAAATCTAAAATGCTTAAATGAAAAACCCTAATTGTGAAGTGGTAAACCCTAAGGTGAAATTTTGTAGGAAGAAACAAATATTTAGTATAAGTATTGGATTATTTATTATTGATTTTAATTAAATTTAAATAGGAACAGAGATCACAAAAAAATTACAGTAAATCAATAGTAAAATTTCTATTATACAAATTTTTTTGTTTTTTTTTTTATTTTATTAATATATATAATTGTGAATAAATCTAATAGAAATTGTAAAAAGTAACAATAAAATTTAAAATTTTGTTATCCAATGATTTGAGGGATCACCAATCTTTAATTCTAAATTACTTTCCAAATATTCACTACTGCACATTGCTCCTAGTATTCCTCTTGCAAATGATCTCTCTTTTAATTAAACCATAATATAAATTGTAAAAAAATTTATTAGTAAAATAAACAATAAAATAAAAATTTTACTATGTAGGGTTTTGAGTGAATCACCATGCCTTTCAGCTTTTGATTTTCTAAATAGTTCTACTACTTCAAAATATTATACTACTACATAGTGTTCCTGGTATGTCTCTCTTGCAAATCACTACCTTGAAATTTTGGAAAAAATAATGAAATAGTGAATAACTTTTTACTATTTAAAAAACTTTATGAAATTAGATTTCGAAAAATCAATAACTGCTAGTTTTTTATTTTAAAAAGATAAAAAAAATTGTGTTTTTTTTTTTCAATTTATATAAACAGCGATGCATTTGATGGTAAAGTTCACCAATGTGTTTATAAGAAAAGTGCACCGACATTGTCAAGGTACCAAATATTTTCAACGTACTGACATGATACATATTTGTTTATTTTTTTCGAAATCCCGAAACAGTGTGATAATTTTTTTTAGCTCAATGGTGTGGTTTGTATTTAAAAGCATCAATGTTGTGATTGTTATAAGAACACCAAGATGGTTGAATTTGTTTTTATTTTCTAAAATCCGAAAATAGGTGCGTAGGGATGTTGGTTTTTTTTTTTAAATGCATCGGTGTGTTTTTGTAAAAGAACACCAATATGATAACATTTTTTTTTCAAAATTCCAGAAATCGATGCGGGTATTATTTGAACGTACTATTGTTGCTATTATTTAAATGCATTAGTGCGTTTTTTATGATAAGAGCACCAATGGTGTTTAAAATCTATCTAAAATTTTATTTTAACATAAAATGGCATATTAATCTCAAACTATCCTTTAGGATGCATCCATATGAATTACAGTAGTTCATAGTACACATTTTCCACTTAAAGTCATCTTATTCTTGAAAAATGGTTTGAAAACTATATTGAAATTCAGATTGTGGTTATATGGTTCTCGAGATTAAATTTTAGATATGCAAACAAAATTTTATTTATGATTTTTTTCAAATTCAGGGAAAAAATATCAATAATATCAAATGGCTAATTCTTCAAATTCCTACTTGTTCCATATTGTTGATTACAATACTTCATGGAGTTCTCCCTTTCTATCTCTAATAAGTTCAATTTATATTTATATTTTGATTATCTAAATGATTTCTTTTTTAATCCATGTCAATTTTAATAAAAATGTACCCAAATCTGTAAGAACCTGATTCAGAAGCAAGTTCGAATGCAAACAAATATTCATCCATTTCAAAATCGTCGAAAGATCTTATCAAGAGCAACATATCGCAAGCAATTGATAGATGAAAATGGATAGCCTCGTCACCCTGCCAATTGGAACATAGCATCTTCTAGTTGCAATCCTGGATTAATGATGGTAATACTTGTTTGGTATAATGTAATTTCAACAAACCAATTGCATTTAAATGCTTAATAATATCATTAATAATGTACTAATGATGTTCAATATTTTTTGAAACTAGGATTTTAGTGATGATGAGCGACCCACCTACCATCTTCTGGTGCACCCAACTACGATTTCAACTTGAGAGAAGGTTGCATTGAGAGTAATATTAGGAGAGGAAGCATACAAATAATGGTTGAATCAAACACCTATTCAATTCCCACTACATCCATATTCACCAATTAGGAATGACTACAACAATAGTAGTTCTTCATCACAAACGTTTCTACATGTTTTTTTGTAGTGGAAACATATTTACACCTAAAACTAAGTATTTCCAAATGTGTATAATATCTATGATAATAAGGATTCAAGGTCACAATCCTTCTCAAATAGGAAAATAAGAAGAAATTACTGAATTTAAAAATAACGTTGAAGATTTAGTCTCGATTTAGATACTTATTGGTTTATTAATCAATTCACGTGTTTTTTCTTTTTGCTTAGTTCAAAATCAACATAAATCATCATGTAGTGATAACTCTATGAGGACTTTAACAATGAAAAAATTATATATTAATATGTAAAATTAAATTTTTGACATGAGAGGTAAAGTCATGTTTACTATATTTAAATTACCGTTCTTGCAACATTATGTAGACTAAAATGAGTTCTTATGCATGTATAAAATATTGATTACATCTTTTTATGGACCATAAGAGAAACAAATGGGATTGCATGGATGCATGAGAGGTTTTAATTTTTTCTTCATGGATAATGGAACAAACTTGACATTTATTTTCAATGGTTATTATAAATAAAAGTTGAATTAATTAATATTCTATGGCTAAGAATCAAATGATAAATATTGTGATGGTGATTAAGAGACATTTTTTTACTTTCAAATAGGCTTGGTGATGCATATTTCTTTCCTATTTAGATTATGTAAAATAAATATCTAGTTTTATGTATTTATAAGTAAATTATTTAAAGTAGAAATGTCTTTATCATTGTGAACATGATGTAATATTAGGTAGGAGAAATGTGAAAACATGAATTTTAGTGACTATCTTGTGATAAGTATGTGGAAAAAATAATATTTTTTGAGTTGTTCATTAAGAAATAACCATATATATTATTTGTCAAAAGTTTAAATCTAATATAGTATCAATTTTGTATTATTTAACTCATACTTATTATTAAAAAGAGTTAAATTTAAATCAGTACAATAACAAATAAAGAACCAAAATAACACCAAAATGCTATATCTTTATTACTAGAAAAACATTCACTTGCCTATAACTTCACAACCTTTATTTTACATTTCTTGATCCTCATCTTTAGATAGAGAAATTTTTAATTTAAATTGGTGAGAGTTGCTATAAATATTAAATTTAAATTGTTTGAAAATCCCATACTTTAGCAATAAATTGAATTTTTATAAAAAATAGAATTTTTTAAGTAATATTAATCTAAATTATTATAAAAAAATTATACTTAAGTTTTTTTAAATTTAACAATAGATTGAATTTTATAAACAATAATGAATTGGTTACATTATATTTTTGAATATTTATTATTATTAATATTTAATATTAAAAATTGAATGAGTTACACATTTTCATCTTATTAAGAGCTAACTAAATTATTTTCACCTTTAACTATTTTTTGCTTGTGAGTATTGAAATATTTTACTAATTAAGTTAGATTGAATATCAAACAATCTATCTAAGTAATAGAAAAATATTTATTGTAATTTACAATCATAATTTCATCCATAATTAACTTTCTAATATATATATATATCTATATATATATATATATATATATATATAATATATATATATATGTATGTATAAACAAGTCAAATAACTGCAATCAAATATCTGATACAACAAACGTAGTAGTGCCAGACTAGTCTACAGTAAAAGACGATGGATGGTCAACTACTGCCTCAACGTCTATCAAAATCTGAGGTGGAGGAAGAGGTGGTTGGTATACAACAAAAGATGATGGATGGTCAACTACTGCCTCAATGCAATTTGGCGAACTCTAAGCTAGAGGGGGAAGTGGCTAGTTTGCTCTGTCATGAGAAACATAAGGCACATCCTCTAGCTTTGGCATCTCATCATCATGTGACTAAGGAGGAGGTGTACTAACAGAAGGATCATGACATCCTGACAATGATGATCTGATGGGTTAGTACTAGCAGAAGCATCATGATCACCACTCTCATCATCATGATCATGATCACCATTCTCGTGATCATGGTCATGATCGCCACCCTCATCATCATGATCACCACCCTCATCTAATATATCTTCCACTGCATGCCCTACATCCCTCATCACTGCTAGTACCCGATTAGCTTTGACGATATGACGCATAAGAGACATAATCTTGCGCGAACAATCCTTGTAGAGATCCACAGACCTAGTATTTGCACTAATATATCGATCACTCGCAAGGAAAACTCCATCCTCAACTAAAACTCTGGCCAATCTATCTCAGTAGTCCATCTAAAATTGAAAACCAACCCTACGAACCAGGATGCCCATGGCCCCTTGAGGATCCTCACCCTATTAGGCCTTGCCCATCTCCTCATCTCCTCCATCTGATGGGGGAGGAGGCATGTCCCCATCAAATGTGTTGATATCTACAAAATATATAGTACACAACAATAATTAGACACTTTCTTTAAACAATTTAATAAAACAAATTAAGTAATGTGCTAGAATAAATTGTATTCTAATTAATGAAAATAATAAAATAAAACTAGATTAATTTAAAGAAAACACTAGTATTACCTCTATCATCTAGAGGCTCATCTAGTATGAAGAGGATGTTGGAACATTGTCTCCAATCAATCCCAATGTATGGAAATGTTAACGTGACAAACACATGTTCATCCTCATTGGCCAATAGTGCCAGTGCCTCGATGAAAATCCTGGTTGGATACTCTGACATGCCCCTCTTGGGAATCATCTACCCCCACATGTGCATTTGGACCTCAGTGATCAACCTAGGAGGGAGATGGTCAAATGTAGGCCTCGTATGTAGAAACCTCTCAAAAAATAAACAAAAAGTATTTGAAGCGAAAGGGAAGGTCACCTTCTCATGTCTCAATGAATGACATCTATCTAAAGGCATATAAAACTACCTCAAAAAAATGGCAGACCATTTGAAACAACATGGTGTATAAATGAAAGAATCAACATAATACAATAGAGGGAAACTAGTGTGTTTCCCATCACTACTAAATTGTGCAAAGGTGGTGACTAACAACGAGACGTACCTAACATCTTGTGTAGAAAAATAAGAAGATTGTAGTTGTCCACCATGCACCTAAAAATCTATTGGACGTACTACATGAGGCCCAACATATATTTGAGTGTAGGAAAGCTAACTCTCGCCTGCAAATCCATGATGGACATCATGGAACTAGGGATTATGCTCCCCTATCCTAGATAGGCCAGTGATAAAGTATATTTCCTTCTCAGAGGGCTTGTACCCCACCCAAGGACTGAAAAGGAAACCCTACTCCTTGGCACTCCATCGATAGATCAGATGCACTAATAAGATAGAGTGCGCCTTTAGGGATGTAGCCTCTTCATATTACTTGAGGAGGCCTACATTTGTTAAGAGTGCTCAGGTCACTGGAGTAATAGGGAAAGGGTATATATCCCTCTTCCCTCTCTTTTGCCTCCCATGGTCGGACCATATTGTATGAGTCCGCCATTTTCTCCTGGTCTTGCTATTTCTCCCTACGTTGATGCCTCTCCTACATGATTGACATATAAACTACATCAGCCTCATACATAAAACACAACTTATTTTTGTTAAATGAAAAATGTACTTATAAATATGGAAACATAAATTTCAATTAAAAAAAAAATTATCAGTGCGCCCAAAACACAGTCATGTACCAGCTCTAGTGCATTGGCAAACACAACCACAGAGGCATCAATGCACACATACATATGACAAACTATCGTTGGTTCACAAATTTAAATTTTCATCATGGTGCATCACTCTTGTGCATTGGTGCACATGTATAACCTTTTCACATTGGTATGGAACGTTAAGTTTATCGAACACACCCAACTATAGCTATATTTTTAAATATTATTTTTACAATGTGTTTGGTAAATACAAATGCACTGGGCGTAACACACCGACATACAATTTATATCTCTCAGAGTGTTTTCATTTATGAAACACACTCAAACAATAGTGGTGCATTATGTTCATGCACCAAACTGTGGTGCACCTTGTAAATTTACAGGGTGCACTGCTATCAGTGCGAGCTGAACATATCAAGCATAGTGTGCAGGTGGTTTTTTACTTTATTTTCAAAAATAATGGAAATTTTAAGCTAATTTGAAATTCTAATTTGCTAAAATATTAAATTAGAGAGAAACATAGACATTACCTAGATATTTCCTCATTGGGGAGGCATTGTTGACACGTAATGGAGAAAAATAAATTTTACCATGGTTTGAAAAAATTGGAAAGTGAGGAAGTGAGCATGGTATAGAAGGATTGTGAGCAAGATAAGCACCTATGTTAGGGCACTTGCATGAGGTAAGAGTGGCACTAGTGCTTTAGAGCTTTCCATCATTGTATATGATAAAAATGAAATTTGCAGCTAGGAGGGTTTTTTTTTTATTTAATCCTTGTCCAATGCGTTACCATAACCACACTGATGCAGAAGATATCCAAGAGCACCATGTTCTTTTTTTAAATTAAAAAAATATATAATGGTGTTTTTTTTAAGATGCCTCAGGGCTTTCTAATATAGGTACCACACAGGTTCTTTTTTTCACTATAGCATCGCTCTTTTTTTAAAATTAAGAACCACCTAGCGATGCTCTTTAGAAGACACCTCGGGGCATTTTAGTATATTGAAATTTAAAAACTATAATAATGCTCCTTCTTGGTATGCACAAGGGTGTTTTACTACATGAATGGCATCAGTGCTACAAGTGTATATAACACCGACAATGATTAAAATTTAACCCTTTTCCAATGTTACCGATTATTCAAGCACTGATGCATTGTGTTGTTTAGTGCACCGTGTTTTTTAATTTATAAAAAAGGAAAATTCCATGGTGCACCAGTTTTGGTATGGATAGTAAAGCACTAGTGTGTTTGTAGATTGTAGACGCGTAATCCAAAAACATCCATTAAAACATCCACCTGCCCACCTCCGCTAGTGACCTCCACTACAAACAGAGTTTTGGGCTTTTTTTATAGGGACTTCCACAAAAACCTCCGCTAGAAGGTCTTTTCCTTGTAGTGCATGTATCTTTTATTCATTTATGTGAAAGAAAGTGAAGAGTAGCAGTTCAGAGTTTGACCACTCAATCGAGTGATTCACCAAGTTATCTTATCTTTGTTTGACCTCCTTCTAACTTCACACATGTGGGAGCATATCACAGTGTTTTTTTGCATTTATCTAAGTTGCAGGATGAATTTATGTGGAAGCTCAGGAGGCCAAAATTTGGCCTAGTTGACCAGAGTTTATTAAAATTTCTGAGCTACATTTTGGCTAGATTTGTGAGTAGTTTGACCAGGTTTGAACTGGGCTTGTTTGCTGGGAGGTTTGAATTTATTTGACTAGGAAAAATCAAAATGTATCTCTTGTTGAATTGAATAATTTCTCTAAGAAAATATTGTTTGGTTTTCCCCTATTTAGGGTTTTCCTAGGGTAAAATTTTTGTGTCTCTTATGTTTGTCTATCTCTTTATGATCTTACTGTCATTATTGTTTCTAATGTTCAGATCTTCTGTGTCATTGCTTACTGATGAATGTGAACACAAGAATGATTATATTAAGAAATTATTAGAATTAATTATCAAATTATAACGTCTTGAAAAATCAACATGGAATTAGAACTAAGTTAAAGAGTGTCCAAGAAAATCCCTAATCCAAATCTTATAGCCCTAGTTAAGGGCATAAAACCTTAGAATAACTTAAGACAAGTTATGGTTTTTGTATATGTAGCTAAATAAGAAGAAGGCCGAAGCCATAGATTAAGGCCAAATTCCTTCAAGTCTAATCACAGATCGAACAAATGGCCTCAAGAAAGCGAAAGGGCCTTAGTCCCAAAACAAGAAGGATGAAGTTTCATTTTTCTGTTAAGAATAATACATCTTTCTCATGGAAGTCATGATCCATTCCTTTGAAGGTAATTAAGGAGTTTTATTTGGAGATTGTGATAATATTTTGGAAAGTACTCTATGGAGGCCGAAATCCTTTTAGAAAGGGCAAGTTATCTCAGAGCTAGAAAGCTCAAATTGTTCCTATTATTACTGCGATTTTAAGCAAGGTCAAGATGTCTCAGTTCAAGGACAACAAAAAATTGTTGATGATGAATTTTGAAAAGGAAAGTTTGTTTAAAGGAGTAAGGCTAAAATCAAGTTCCTGATTCTCATATTGAGATTCATTGTTTACACAAATCAATGAGAAAATTCTCTTGCCATTCATCACTGGCTTATTTATAAAGTGACATTTCAAAGGTGAATTTTAGTTGTCATCACTATTCATTAATAATAGTGTATGGCTCAAATTTTGAAAGTCCATTCAACGATTTTGTTGATATAACCAAAGGACTTTGTAGCATGAGGTTTCCACATCATGGAAACTGTTACTTTATCCAAACATATGTTTGATCAATAATGTTTAGCCCCAAATGCTAAAGTATAATCTTTTCACATCAAGGAAATCAAAATAAAATGAAAAGTGGAACACTGTCATTAATGTATTCTGAAGAAAGCACACTTAATGTTTGTCTACCAATACATAACAATATGTTGAGGATCTGTTCATAGAACAAGTTCATTGGAATGACATGTGATAAAGAGGCATAATATAAATCTTTCAAATGTTGTATTGTATCATTGATCTTGATGCATGAGCTTGGGCTAATGCTAGTTTGACCTATACAGAACATCCTTGATTGACTGATAATATGTTGGAATAAGTCAATCACAATTTCATCACATATGAAGAGGCATGGAGACTTTATGGCACATTCTTTTCCATTTATGGTTTTGGACCTTCGGTTTTGTTCAATATAGTTGCATATGGATTTGAGAAATTGTCCCATTTGTATTGACTACAATAAGGAAAATTCTAAATTTGATGATATTATTCGTCTTAGGGATTGTAAACCCTAAAATATTTGATGCGTACAAGGGTTTTTGATTTTGTAAGTTCACTGCTAATGGATGTACACCCATTGATCTATAGCATGTAAGTCATCTTGATATTTCAAGAGTAATGACATCATCATAGTTTTGAAGTTGGATTATGGCCTAAATAAAAGATGGGGCCTACTAAGATGGATAGACCAAGTGTGTTCCATACACACGTGTGGAAAATGTTTGAAGAATGATGCGTTGGATTGAAGTGTAGGGGCATTTCCTTTGGTTGCATTATATTGTAGGATAAATGTTCAGAAGTAGAGTGGTGTTCCTTTGAATTTGCAGAGATTTAAGTCTTTAGAATTATAATGCCATGTATTATGAACCTTATATTGCCATGGAAATATCTTGTATGACTCAGTAAGGGCTCTTGTCAAGCATGCAGAAGATGCCTTGCATTGTATTATTTTGGTTATGATTATATTGATTGAGATATGTTGTTGGTGCCAAGGTGCCATTGCTTGATTCTGGTTGTTGTTAGAACATTTTAGTATATGACTGAGTTTTCCTTCAAGCATTTAAGATATGATAAATTTGATTTGATTAAATAAAGTTACTCTAGAGACATAGAAATCTAAGAACAAAGGCTCTCACACATAGAGAAAGAGAAGTCATAACACTTGTGTTATGAGCCGTTCTTGGAAGAACTAGTTTTTAAAACATAGAAGACTAGAATTATTGGATAAAAAATCCCTAGGGTTTGTGGATAAAACACTAGAGTTAGACCTAGATAGATGTTTCCATTGAAAGAAGAAATCCTATCTCATACAAGGAAGGAAAGGAAAGAAGCATGTTGATGATGAGGATGAGGATGATGAATTTGTAGATTCATTTTTGTAAGAATACAAGGATCAAGAGGGAGTTGACAATCCCTACAATCCTCAAAAGATAAGCATTTCATATCTCTCTTCCTTGATTATTATTGATTTAATATTAGTTAGCCTCTTATCTTTCTTTCTTTTTGTTGCGTTATAATATTTTCTTCCATTAACTTCTAGTGAGGGTTGTAAGTACATCATAAAGGATGCTAAGGATTTTGTAGTAGATGAAAGCATTAGGAAGAACAAAGAAAATCTTGTGACAAGAGGATTCTCCCAGAGTGATTAGTGTTCAAGAGGGAGAAGTTGCACTAACATCTAGAAACATGTTTGATGACTAGAAGAGATCCTAGTTCAAAGGAAGTAGGTAGGCCAACAAGTTTGAAGGATGCCATAATGAAAACAATGTTGAGATATGAGGAAATTTAGTGGTGAATTCCAAGTGGATCTACAAGTATGCAGTAAATGGAAACATAGAGAAGTATAAAGTGAGATTCGAGGATTATCCCAAAAAGAGGGAGAATAATATGATAAGATGTTTTCTCTAGTTGTCATGTACACTTCTATTAGAATTATTATTATTTCTATTGCTTTAAAACTTTCACTAGGTGGATGCGAGATCATTTTCCTCAATGGAGTAATTGAGGAAGAAGAAGTGTGCATAGAGGTACCTTAGGGATTTGAGGTACATGAGAAGAAGTCTCATGATTACAAGCTATAGAAGATTTTGTATGATCACAACCAAACACATTGGGCTTGGCATTCTTATATTGATGGATATTTGATGACTCTTGGTTGATCTTGTTATTATATGACTTATTTCTAACAAGATCATAAGGAATCACATGATAGAGGGAGCAGTGGTGGAAGGGGTATTTTCTTTTGTGACAGAGGGGGAAAACTCACCCTACTTCAATGTTAAAGGGAGTTGAAATCTGAGTTCAAGATGAAGGATTGTGGTTGTATACTTTACTTCTTAGAACTAGATTTGTGACAGAAGTCGGGTAAGCATACTATCACAATCCTTTAGAGATTTAGGATGATGGAAAGTCAATCCATTTCCATTTCCATGGTAACTAATTTGAAGAAGCTAAGTGGTAGAGGGAGTAGCCAGATTGCCACAACGCAATCTTCTTTAGTGTCAAGCAGTTGTGGTGATGGTTCTAATGAAGGAAGCAACTATAGGGATATATGGATTCAAATAGGAAAGAGAGAGCTAAACAGAGGAAGAGAACATCATGATGATAATTCACTTTGGATTTTTCTTGGGAAAGAAGTAGATGTCTATCATACTAAGGACTATAGAGGCCGAGTATATTAGAGCTAATTTTACAATTTGTGAAGTAATGTGGCTTCGAAAGCTACTCATAGGATTGTTTGATCAACTGCAAGGGACAATTGCAATGATAGGTCAAAGCACTTTTAGATCATGGCACAACCACATCTGGGACATGGTACAAAAGGGAGTAGTGAGGCTCCAATACATTTCTATAGACAAGTAGGATGATGACATTCTCACAAAGCCTTTGTCCTAGGGTGATGTTTGTATACTTCGGGGAAAAACTTGGATTCGTTGAGAATGCTTCTCAGTCAGTCAGAGGGAGTGTTGATGTTGTAACATCAAGGGGTAGACATTATCCATAGGTCATGATATTGATAGGTCAAAGATATTGACTAGGTTCCATGTAATGTGGCTAGGGAGAATGGCCTAAAGAGAATTAAGGCCTGAAGTGCTCCCCCAAATTGTCAAGAGGCACTTGGTTAGTGGGTAAAGTGAGTACCTTTAGCATTGGGAAAGTATGTTACCATTCAATTGGCATGTAGGAATGGTAATAGCCCAAGTATGTTACCATTCAATTGGAATCTAGGAATGGTAATAGCCCAGGGTTTCATCATAGGTCATAGGTGTTGACCAAGTTCCAAGGGACAACTTGGATAATTGGTGACTTTACTCCAAGTGATGACTTGTTGAGAATGATCTAGGTGGATATTGGTGGCCAACCTACTATTACACTTGGACTTTGACCATTGTTTCTTTCAGTTTCCTTAATTGTAGCACAATTTACTATTTTTGGAAATTTTTCAGGTCCTAAACTTTTGAATCCATTTTGAGGCCCTAAATGGCATTTTTTGGAAAACAGGAAAACCCCTTACTATAATAGTAGGGGTTTTCAGTCAAAATTTGTATTCCTTAGTTAGATATTTCTAACAAGATATCATACATGTAAAAAAGAGTCAATATGCCAAAGTTACGACCCTGGGAAGTTGATGTACCAATTTACCCCAAGGGGGCCCACAGACTTTTGGCGCTTCATCTCTTAGGGTTAGGTTTTTGGATGTTTATGGTTTTTCGTTGTTTCTCAATAATAAATATGCCTTCAAGCCTCATTATAAGACAATTTAGAAGGCATGTAGCTGCCATATCTCTTCTCAAAGATAAACTACCATCGGCTAAGCTAGTTTATTTCCATTATGCATACAAACCGTTTTTAGTAATTTGTTAATAATGACTTGAAGTTTTGTTTTCATTGTATCTCTATGTTTTTGTTTATATCTATGTTTCATTTTTTTCCTTCATAAATATCGATTAGAGCATGATGTTGATGCAGGATGCTTTCCACATGGTTTTGGTAAAGAACATGAGGTGGATGGATTCATCAACATAGCTAGCTCATTCAAACTTTTTTTGGCAGAGGGAAATTTTTCAACAAGAGATCATCTGAAGAAGTAAAAGAGAATGTCTTCCTAGCTAAGAGGGAGAGTTTAATTTTGGGGTAGTTGTCTCTGGTTTTACTAGAGCTTCCTCTTTGCCAGATCTCTTTTAATTTCCATGCCCAAAATAGAGTTTATAACACCAAGATCTTTCATGTCAAATTTGGAGGACATCTGGGTCTTCAAATCCTAGATAATTTCTTTGTCATTTCCATCCAGAAACATATCATCCACATATAAGACCAGATAAATAACATGGTCACTAATTAATTTAAAATACGCATAGTGATCTGCTTTGCTTCTGGTGAAGCCAAGTCCCCGTATAAATGTATCAAATTTCTGATACCACATCCTTGGTGGTTCTTTTAACCCATACAAAGACTTGTTTAACTTGCATACCAGTTCTTTCTTACCCTTCACTGCAAAGCCTTCAAGTTTCTTCATGTAGATTTCCTCTTCCAGATCCTCATGAAGAAATGTTGTCTTCATATCCATCTATTCTACCTCAAAATCAAAAGCAGCAGCAATAGATAAAAGTAATCTAATAGAAGTTACCTTGGCAATAGGAGAAAAAAATATCACAAAAATCAATTCATGGCACCTAGGAATGACCATTTTCTACCAACCGATCTTTGTATTTCTCCACCTTTCCTTCTACACTTGTCTTCTTCTTGAACACCTATTTTCTTCCAATGGGTTTCCTTCCAACCGGCAACTCCACCAGATCCAAAGCCTCATTTTTTTGCAAAGATGCGATTTCATCAACGATGGCTTCTTTCTAGAGTTTTCCATCCTCTGAGTCTATTGCTTCCTTCATAGTTCTGGGATCATTGTCAGTAATAGATAAAGAAAAAGTTGAATAGAAAGTAGATGGACTATACCTTTCTAGCTGCCTTCTTTCTTGAACTTTTTAGTTTCAGTCTTTCCAGCCTTCCTCCAGTGATCAAATATGCTCTTACAAAGTGATTGTGAAGTGTCAAGGTCAAATTTTGTCATTTCGGTGAGTCTTCAAGCAAAATTTGGTCACTAGGCATTAGGTCTAGGGTTTTCTCTCACTCTTTTCAAAGTTGCCCAAATTCAAATCTATGTCACTATTCAGCTGATTCTATCATCATTCATAGGGTTTTCATTATCATCTCAGTGTCTAAAGAGTCATTTTACACATTGTTCATGCTTCAGTTGCGCCTAGGTTCCCTCTCCTAGGGTTTTGAAGGCAATTTCTCTTGGACGGTCAAATCATCGGCAAAACTTGTTTCCTGATGTTCATACACCTTCCCCTATCCTTAAAGTACCTTACCAAATGCTTCCCATCACTGAGATTCCCCAAATTCCTCATTTTCGCACAAACCCTAGTTTCTAGCTACAACTTGGCAATTTTCTAGGTTGGGCCTGTGTTTTTCCCTTTTGGACCCCTTCCCCTCACTCAATCTCTGAGATTCCACTTTCCCCTGCTTCCTAACATCCCTCCCTACTTCCAAAAATTTACCCAAGAATCTAGAAGCCCCTCATCCCCTTCATTTTGCTTCATTTCGACAAAATTCCTTGTTTCACACATCGGGATAAGTTTCACTCAAATGGTCTTCCAGAGCAATAAAAGATGCATTTGGGAAACTGAGAGAGGTTTTTGTCCACAGAATGCCAAAGAAGAAAAACATCCTTCACTTTTGTCACAAGTGTCATGGTTTTAGAGAAATGTCAAAATTACAATCGCTAGATCCAAGGAGGTTGGCCGAGGCACTAAAACGGAGAAAGAGGCCTGATCCCCTCCATATCTTGGCCGAGGCTTCACTCAAGGACCAAGGCACTAAATATACTAGCCACAACACAAATCCCAAGAAATTTTTAGCATTTTGGGTAAATTTTGGTTTTTTTCAGGCAATTTACAGGTTTTCTCCATTAACGGGTCTCACCCCCCGTGAGACCCTTCATCCCGGCAACTCCATTTTGCAAAAACTCAGCATTTCCAGATTTTTCATGCAAAGTTACACATTCTCATCAAAGGACTAAAGATTTGGTGAAGTTTTGGGCCTCCAGAAAGTCAAAAAACAAGCAAAAAATGACTTTCTGCCACTTTTTTGAAACACAGAAAGCAGTCTTGGAAGATTGCAATTTGGGATAGGCAAATGACCACCAAATTCAGAAATTCCAGTTGGGTTGGAAAGTAGACTCATGGATCTTTCCAAAAAACCTACTCTTGCTTCATTTGGACACCTGGAAGTGCCTCAAAAGTGGTCCCAAAGGCACGCGACCCGTCAGGCAGAGGCGCGCGACCCGTCAGGCAAATTTCTCCAAATTTCACTGTATAGCTTAGAAAAACGTAGTTTGACCCTGTTTGACTTTTTGGGGTGGATTATTATCCTATGTGATGTAATTAATGTACTTTTATGACACTTTTACTCTTATGTACCTCTTCTAGAAGATTCATTCATAAAAAGGTGAAAAATAAATGAATGAATTGGTTTCCTATCTTATAGAGGCAAGTTGTTTTGACTGCCTAGTTTGTAGTGCTAAGTTTAGAAGTGGTTGAAACAGCTCCTAGTATAGTGAGCTCGACCCATGGAGGCAGGGAAAGAGGTTAGATGATCTATATTATGTACTTTCTTTCTCATTTTCATGGTTGGACTCTTGAGGGAGAAGCTATCATTGTATTATTTCACTGTATCTCTGCAATTTTTGGCTAAGGAAGACCAGGGTTTTGCAGTCCTTTTTGGGATTCTTGTGGTTACATGTATTGATGGTGTGTTTCTCTATGTACCTGTAAGTGTGTTATGTGAATCATTTCCTTTCTTTTCCTTCTGCACATTAAGCAAACGAAGTGTTAAAGTAAGAATTCATGACTGTCATGCTCTGCTTTTAAGTTTGTTTAATTTCAATGTTTTCTACTGTTTAAGGAGAATTCAAAGTTATTGTTTTCTCTCCTTAACTCCTCACCTGTCATTCCTAATCATCCACCTCAATCAAAAGCATCAATACTGTCTCCTACCTCGCCCCAAAGAACCCCCTGCAGAAACTATGTCCAATCCCCGCACCCAAAATTGCCATCCCCTCAATTTGCCACCAAAAACCCTAAAACCCCAAATCAACCCTTTTAATTAGTTTACTAGCCTAAAATCATTGTTACCCTATTGGTAATCTCATCCATTGAAGATTTTACTGAGATTGACCGGAGAGAGCCTTCTCCCGCCCCGTAGGGCTAGCTACGAGGCTAAATGGTTTGATTTTTCCTTGAGGTTTTCCTTTTTCAGCCTAAGGTGAAATTTAAAGCTCTAACATATTGGCGACCATACTGGGGAAGAACATTCGACTTGTTGATTGTCTTGTCCCAGTACATGAACTCAAATTGTAGATCTGATGCTGATGGTGGACAGCAAACAGACACATATGCAGGCTGAACCATTCACCTGGCGACTCCAATTCGATCCAGACATTCCAGTGCTCGCTGATTCGTTCATGCAATGCTGGGGTATGTGGCAACCCTGCACTTTGTGAAGCTCGAAACAAAGTTAGAGAGTTGTTAGTGGATATTGAAACTAATGAAGAATTTTTCAGTACCTTCTTTCAATGTTTGAAATTTTCGAAGTTTCATTTTGAAGCTAAAACTCGTGTCTATGAGTTAGTGGTTGAAAGAGTTGAGAGGGAGATTCAGTATTTAAATGAGCAGATCCAATCATACGATTTCCAAGACCCTAAAAAGTTCTTGGAAATCCTTCCTCCTTCGCAACAAGGAATCATAGACTTGCCTACAGATGTTTACATTGACAATGTGCAGCTGGAAGTATGTATTGCAGAGTTGGGGCAGCCAACAGAGTCCGGCTTCCACGATCCAATGGCAGCATACATGGACATTTTTTTTAGTTTGATTGATAGATCAGGCTGTCTTTTCCGTGACCAGGGTCATTACGTGCATGAAGGGCTGCCAGCAATTACATCTATGTCCTAGTGGAAGCATTCTCGAGCGGCATCACTCTCAGGTTTACTTGAATGGTTAATCTGGCATTTTAGTATTACCTGATCTATCATTTGTACAACAAAGTAGGGTAGATTTTGTAAATAAATAAGCAGCCAAAGGGCAGCATTTTGTCCCAGTTTTATTACAGTTTAGTTTGAAGTTTTCCGAATTAGTCTTTCAGTCAATTCAGTTGGTTTCCAATTAATAAGTTGAGTCTTTAGTTGTGTTGATTTGTTGAAATAATGGACTCCATCGCCTAATGGTTGAAAGCACTGGTCTGCTCTCCCAGAGGTCTGAGGTTCTTGGCACCTCCAAAGAGCTACCATCCCCATTGGAGCCAATGTTAGTGGCAGTCTTTCCAGCCTTCCTCCAGTGATCAAATATGCTCTTACAAAGTGATTGTGAAGTGTCAAGGTCAAATTTTGTCATTTCGGTGAGTCTTCAAGCAAAATTTGGTCACTAGGCATTAGGTCTAGGGTTTACTCTCACTCTTTTCAAAGTTGCCCAAATTTCAATCTATGTCACTATTCAGCTGAGTCTATCATCATTCATAGGGTTTTCATTATCATCTCAGTGTCTAAAGAGTCATTTTACACCTTGTTCATGCTTCAGTTGCACCTAGGTTCCCTCTCCTAGGGTTTTGAAGGAAATTTCTCTTGGACGGTCAAATCATCAGCAAAACTTGTTTCCTGATGTTCATACACCTTCCCCTATCCTTAAATTACCTTACCAAATGCT